>RQIL01041024.1:0-16375 GCA_003951145.1 Jimgerdemannia lactiflua | reverse complement strand
TTCTCAAGACCACAGCCATATTTATTAACTATCTATAATATTGATGGTATTCTCATACCACACTGGTAGCCTCTTCCCAATCCTATCCTATCCCACTCCCACTGCTGCTAGCCCCCCAACTCCTATCCTTGTAAACACTACTTCCCCACTCTCAACTCTAATCCTCCCCTCACTCCTTTCACATATGACTCCTACCAATTTCCAATGGTGACCCCTCTGCAGGTTCTACCCATTCTACCACCCAGACAACAAGTCAACTAGTAGGCCCTCCCACCTTGCCACCTTCTTCTCTTTTGACATCAGCCTGCCCTCCTTGAAAACTGTCTGCCAATGTCCAGCAAGCCCTACTCATATCACCAGCACCCACCCCAGCATGAGCCATTTATCACCAATGCCCTCCAGCATCCTCTTCTTTAATACCTTCCAGCAACTAGTCCCCCAACTCCTGTAGTCCCCCTCCAATCTATCTTCCACCACCTCCCAGAACCCCACCAGTACCTCACACTCTCCAAGCCAATGTTCTGGGGTCTGCACCACCCCCTCCTCCTATCCTACTCTATGACACTCTTACACTAGAAAGCCCCTCCTGGCACCAAATGACCAGATCTGAAGTTCAGCATCATATTTCACCTCAGTACTCTCCACCACACTACCCAAAACTTGGGGGACAGCCACTTCTTTGTCTCTAAACCCCAGATCCACAGTCCTCTCCAATCCCACTCCTCTCCAATCTCTGCTCACTGCCACTCCTCTGGCCATAAATCCTGCCCCAGGCCCCCTTGACTTTCCACCCCATCACTCAGATTAAAGTCCATTGCTGGCACTCTACCCAGCAGCAATCTATGCCACTGCCACCCTCCTCCTCCCTGCTGCTCCACTGCAACACAGCTCTCCAATCTAACACCAATCCTGTATGTTCCCTCCACCACCCCCCACCAGAACTCTCTATATCAGAGTCTTCGACTCCCACCCCCCTCCACCAAGATTGATAGGTCCCCTGGGGGGTGAACCTCACCTCCCACACCTTCTGCATCAGCAGGACCCATCCCCCTTTCAGCACCACTGCTCTCTTCAGCCACTAGGCATATAGACAATGCAGATGCTTCAGGAAGTCCACCAGTCCCAGGCCCCCCCTCTCCACCAGCATTGCCAAGACTTCCCACTTGATCTAACTTCTGTGGCCTGCCCAGATCTACCCTCTCACCAGTTTCAGCAGCCTCTTGACCACTCATGCCAGAAAGTCCAAATGGTATGCCAAATATCACAGCTTTGGCATCCAGTAAATATTCAAAATAGTCACTCTTCCTGCCAGAGAAATATGTTTCCCTCTCTAGCTCCTCCCCACATTTCCACTTTTGCCTTCCACCAGGCCTTGGGTAGGACTGATCCATACACTGAGAGAAAGATCCCCAGGTATCACACCACCTCCCCAGGGGGAACAATCATACCAATAATATCTCCTCCAACCAGACCATTCCCAGTACCATTGTTTCACACTTATGCTAGTTCAGCTTCTGCCCAGAACATTGTTCATACCACCCTATGGCCTCCTTCAGCTCTGCCATATCTGAAATAGTACCCAGGCCCACTACCATATTATCTGCAAAGGCTCCCACTTTCCAGTTCACTCTCAACATATTTAGCCCTTCAACTCTCCTCCTGATTCTATTTAGTAATGGCTCCAAAGACAGAGCATACAGAATGGATGACAGGGGGTCCCCCTGGGGAACCCCTCACTTAAGAGAAAAAGCAACTCCCCTATGCCCATTCACCATAATTGCTGCCTGACTCCTTCCAGAAGATAGATAAGTGCACTTCCCAGCTCCTCTGGGATCCCAATTCTTACCAGTACCTTCAACAGCCAGACTTGCCACACCCTATCATAGGCTTTCTTCTGGTCCAAAAACACCAACCTACCATCCAACCCAGCAGCCCTTACTCCTTCAATAACTCCATGCACCCAAGCCATGCCATCTCTAATCAATCTTCTCTCAATAAAGCCTTGCTGCTCTTCTCCCAGGACCTACTGTATTACTACTTGCAGTCTTGCCACCAACACCTTCATGATTAACTTGCGGTCCATATCTAGGAGCATAATCAGCTGACAATTCTTTTAGTCCTCCCTCTGCTTCTTATTCTTGTAAAGAAGTGCCACCAACCCCAGCTTCTGCCTACCCAGCCAGGACCCAGACTCAATCACCTTGTCACACATATCCCTCATCTCCTGTTGCACCTCTATATTCACCATCTTCCAGAAGTCCCAAGGCAGCCCATCCTCCCCAGGGGCAGTTCCCAACTTAGTGGCCACCAAGACCTGCAGAATCTCCTCCTCCCTCACTAGTCTTGTCAGTTCCCCAAGCCCCTCCACTTCTAGGGGGCACCAGTCTTCCAAGCATTCCTCAATGGCCTCACTGTCTGCTCCTCCCTCCTCCTCACTCCACAACTTTCTCCAATAACTCTTAAGTTTCCCAAGGATCCCCTGGACCCCTGTCACCATGCTGCTATCCTCTCTAATGATCCCCTCCCACCTCTGCTTCACTCTCCTTACTCTCAGCAACCTAGTGAGGTATCTAGACAGCCTCTCTCCTTCCTCCAGCCCCTGCCACCTAAGCCTCACCACCATGTCCTGTACTCAGTTCTCCTCTTCTATCCTCCAGACTCTCTTCAGCTCCTCAATCTCTATCCTTATCCACGCCTCCCACCAATCTTCCTCCTCCTCTGCACCTCTATGCTCCTTCAATTCCAACCACCACCATAATAGCTGTTCCATCCAACAGGATGCCCACTTCCCCTTCATCCACTGAAGCCTTCCTCTCTGCTTTCCAGCCTCACCCCAGTACATCCTCACCGCTTCCTTCAGCTTCACCCACTGGAGCCCCACTGGGGCTCCCTTCTCCCTCTATTTAGTCATACTAAACACTACCTCCTCCACCCAGCTTTTCCACAAGTCCCCATCTGCCAACAGAGCACAGTTGAGCTGCCAATATCCAGGCCCCTCCCCACTGTCCCCAAAGTTCCCCTGTCCTAGCACCCCCCAATGGTCCGATCAGAGGCACCAGACCACTCCAAGTTCCCACCAAACATCTTCTCCCCAGCAGTCCACCAAAAGCACCCAGTCAATCCTCATCTCCAGACCATCAACCCAATGGGTGAACACCTTATCTACTCCCCACTTGGTCCTCCTCATATCTCCCAGAGCACTCAGCCTCTCAATCTCCTCCCACCTATCCAGCCCACCACTGTGACCAGCTACTCCAGCTCCACATTCCCCAGACTAGATGGTCACCCCATCCCCCAATGTCCACCAGTTCCCCTTTACCCCTGCATATCAGAATCCTGACACTTCCATGCCATTCAGCTACTCCACCCCATTCTCTAGTCCAATTTAGCCTATTCTCCTCCTTCTCACATCTCACATCTTGCAGCAGAAAAAGATCTGCCTCCAATCCCCATAACTATTCAAACATGTTTCAACATTGCCTCACACCCCACAGCCCATTGATATTTAATGATAAAATGTTAGTTATACTATTCATAGGAAGAAATGTTTGTATATGGTATTGCAATCTCAGTTCTTTCAAACTTCCAGCTCAATGTCTATCCTAGACAAGTCTAAGAGATACTCCACTTCCACCTCATCCTCCTCAATCTCATTCCTTGCCAATGCATCTATGATCTTCCTAGCATTCTTGTCATCCTTTTTCTTGGCTTCCTCCCTGTAGTCTTTGCAGACTGACCTCCACAATACCACCCTATCCTTCATCACCCAACAGTCTTCCACCACTTGCCCAGCCTCCTCCCTCAACTTGGCTTCCCTCTTTGCATCTATCTCATACCCCTTCTCTGCCAACAAGATTGCTATCACCTCTATCAACAGTTTGTCCAACACTTCTCTTCCCACCAAATGTTCCTGCCACTCCACCCCCCCCCAGTATCTGAAAGTCTATCTCTGCAAATTTATCCACTGCCAGATCATCGAGAGTGGCCAGTAGCCATCCCACTCCCCCAATACGACCAACACCTGGAGTCATGGGCCTCTTGCTCTCTTTGGGCCCACTCTTGCTCTCATTATTCTCTCCCTTAGTTACCCCTGAATGCTCACCCTCCACCCCAACCACCAATCCTCCAAGTGCAACATCAGGGACTCTAAAACTCACATGTTGCATCCCCTTCATCACCACATCCTCCCTCTCATCCTCTTGCCCCAGAATGCTTACTGCAGTCTCTCCTGTTCTAGTCTGGTCTCTCTCTTCCTCATCCATATCACTGAAGAATTCCAGCTCATCTTCTCCAACAGTCTTCCTCTGCCCGAGAGCATACTGCGAGCTCTCCAGGCCACTAGTGGATCCTGGTGGAGGTACAATCCTGGCATTTGACTTCTCCTTAAAGCTCGCCAGAAGGTCCTTCTGCATCTGCCTCTCCTGCTCCCTCTCTCATGCCTTTTTATCTACTTGCACCTTCCTGCCCTCGATCTCCTCCACTACTGTTATATTCTCAAAGACCTCTCAGGCCTTTGCTCTCTACTCCACAGCCCCTTCCAACTCCCACAATGTCATCAGTAGATCCTCTTCCTTCTCCTCAGTCCCTCTCACCCTTGACACCTTACACTCAACTGGACCCCACTTCAATACCTTCAGCCAGTCACTTGCCCTCCCTGTCGCCTCTTTTCCAGCCACTCTCAGCCTCACCTCTACATCTCTTGTCCTAAAAGTCATCCCCTCCCACATCTGAAATCTGATATCCATAACATCCCTATACTTTCTTATCACCTCACTGACCCTGCCCCTCATCTCCTCTACTAACACCATAGGGACCCCCTTGACCACTAGTGCACTACCCTTAGGTCTCAGCACAAGCATCTTGACATCAGAACTACAACCTTGCCCACTGTGATCCCTTCAACAGAGCTTCCACTAGATGTTTCTTCTCCACAAATCCAACCTCAACTCCTTCCAGCCCCTTCAGGAACTTCACAGAAGCAATATCTATCAGCTGCTTCCTCAGTAGCCCCAGAACTATCTTTACCATTACTGCCAGGCCCCAGAAGCTCACTGTAATTGCGAATTCAGAGATTGACTTCTTGAGCAACAGTACCACCACTAGTCCCATTATACCATCTGACAGATCATCCCCATGCACTGGCCCTAATCCCCCCTGGCTCCCCTTGTCACTATCAGTAGTCACATCTGGATTTTTTTCCAGATTGGCTGTCACACCACCATCAGCAGTCCTAGCTGACACACCAGTCACACCTCCCCCAGCCCTCTCCTTCACCCCCCCAGAGAGGGCTCCTCCAATACTTCCTGACTTTCCCTTCTCCTTGCCCACTGTCTTCCAACCTTCAGTCCTCTTTCCACCTCTGCCATTCTTGACAGCCACTGCAAAGCTTACTGCTCTGCCTTCCCCAGGCTTCCCACTCAACTCCTATCCCCCTCCTGCTCCTCCACCTGTCAATGATCCAAAGAACCCCATCCCCATACCTATCTCTCCCTTGCCATACTGTTATTTGAAGGCTGGCCCATCTCCCACACCAGTACACTTGTCTGTGCCTTGCATGGTTGCCATCACCTCAAGATTTTTCTTAATAAAATGATGAAAAGTGTATTGAAAGTATATGTGGGAATTTGTGTAATATGAAAGTTACCAGAGAGAGATGTGTATGGTCCTCTCTTTCCTCTTTCTTACTCCATAGCTTCCTCTACTACTTCTTCAGCTCTCTGAGGATCCTCTGAATACCAGTTACCAAGAGGCCATCTCTGCTGATGATCTCTTTCCACTATTGCCTCACCCTCCTTACTCTCAGCAGTCTAGAAAGATATTTAGTAGATCTCTCCCCTTCTTCCAGCCCCTGCCATCTAAGCTTTATTACTATTACCTGAGCATGAATCTTCTCCTCTATCCTCCATACTCTCTTCAGTTCCTCAATCTCCATTCTTACTCTTGTCATCCATTAGTTCTTCTTCTTCTCCCCCACCAGTCCTTTCTAGTGCTCTCAATAAATTGAATTGAATTGAATTAGACCTAAATTTAATTCAATTCAAAAACTTTGAATTGAATTGAGGCCCAATTTGATTTGAATTAATTTGAATTAGGAAGAGTCATCAATCAAGACTATTGAGGTTCTCTGAAGGTCATCATTTGCAACACTAGAAGGAATCACTGATACTTCAGCCCCTTGAAGGCCATCTATCAAATCCTCTTCATCAAGACTTTGCAGCCTACTATTCAAGAGGTAGAACAACTAAATAGTACTAAAAGAGAACAAGTGGAAGCATCAATAGAGACTATCTGGCACCACCCATTAAGGTCCATGTAGCAAGAGTAGTTTAGTTCAGACAAATGAGACCCCACATCTACTGCCCCATCTGAGTCAGAGAAGGTGTCATCCTGCAGCCTTACCAGCAAAGAGGCCTTGATGTGCACCTTTCAGTGGAAGTCAATAACTTGATATTTGAGCCATCAATAGAGCTTCAAGAAAAGTATTACCTACTTTTGACTAAAGAATAAATTTATGACCAGATGTTTCCAATCTACATCTCTATCAGAAATATAGGCTTCAAGGTGATTACTATTTCCAAAAGAACAATACTGAGATATTTTGAACCACTGATAGATACCTATGAGGAAGAAGTCTTCAAGTTTTTGGAAAACAGCAAGCTCTCTCCAGTGAGATTGACAGTACTAGGGAAGAAGATTCAGTAAGTTCAGCAATCAAAACTATTGATATTGAGACAACTCTGACTAAAGACCAGTAATAATAAATACAAGAGTTGATAGAAGAATATAAGAATATATTTATCACCACATATAATAACTTCTCACCATATCAATATGGAGAGTACCTTATATATACTAGAGATGTAAAACCAATCTAACAATATCCCTACTGAATACCACACCATCTGATCGAATTTGAATAATAACATATAGACAAAATATTATGAAATAGAGTTATCAGACCCTCATCAAGCCCCTGGGCCTCACTAGCAATCATTGTACCAAAGAAAGGAGAATGGAGATTAGTTGTAGACTTCAGAAAACTCAATAAGGTCACTATAGAAGATATCTATCCACTGCCAAGAATTGATGACCTCCTCAATGTCCTTGGAAAAACCAAGTACATGACCACTACCAACCAGTTCCAAGGATTCCAAGTAATCCCCATTGCTCAGAAAGATATCTACAAGATGGCCTTTATTACCAAATAAGGACAGTATGAATACCTAAAGTGCAGAAGTAGTTGGCTAAAGTGGTGGGCTGGGCAAATGAGAGGAGATTGAGAGGCTGAGTGCTCTGGAAGATGTGGGGAGGGCCAAGTGGAGAGTGGATAAGGTATTCACTCATTGAGTGGATGGACTGGGCATAAGAATTGACTGAGTACTCTCAGCTGACTGTTGGGGTAAAGATGTTTAGTAGGAACTTAGAGTGATCTGGTTCTATCTTCTTCCACTACTATTTATGTTACATACACTTCTACACACACTTTTTGAATAGTTTATTGGAAAAAGCAACTAGTAAAATGGCAGCAATTTAATCCCCTGGTTGGTGTACTGGATCAAGACCTGATGTAGCATTCAGGTGGCAGCAAGAGAAGGAAGGGTAGAGACTGGAGATGAGGTCTTTGGGAAGGCAACCATCGGGAGTGGTGTGGAGGGTGGTCAAGGAGCTGGTGGTGAGGAGAGAAGTGAGGGACTGGTGAGCTTCACAGCAGCTGTAAAGAGTGGGGCTAGAGGGGGAAATAAGGATGGATAGTAGTGAATTAGAGGGGCGAAGGGGAAGCTTGGTGGAAGTGGGAGTACTAGGCCAGGCAGTGGAGGGCAGAAGACTAGTAGAGGTGGGGCTAGCAGAGATTGTGTGACTGCTGATAGTAGCGAGACTGGAGATCTGGAAAAAAAAGAAGATGTGACTACTGATCAACATAAGAGAGCAGTTGAGGGATCATTAGTAACACATAAGGATGACCTGGCTGATAGTGTGATGAAGCTAGTGATGGCATCATTACTTAAGAAATCCATCTCAGAATTTGCAGTCATGCTTAGCTTCCAGGGGCTAGCAGTGCAGTACTGGTGCTTCTGGGCAGACAATTGAGTGAGGTGGCCTTGGTGAAGTTTCTGAAAGGATTGGAAGGAGTGGAAGTTGGATTTATCAAGAAAGAACATATATTAGCAGCAGTGGCTAAAGGGGTACAAGTTAGAGAGGTCACTGTCCCAATGGCAAGATGTCTGTACTGGGATCCAAGAGTAGTGCATCTGGTGGTCAAGGGGGTCCTGACAGTATCGATGGAGGAGATAAAGAAAAGAGTTAGAAGGGCAATGCAAGAGTATGGTGAGGTTGTAGATATTGGATTTCAGATGTGGGAAGAGATGTCATTCCACACTGGAGATATAGAGATATGGCTGAGAGTGGCTGGGAAGGAGGCAACAGGGAAGAGAGGAGATTGGCCCAGAGTGCTGAAGTGGGAGCCCTTTGAGTGCAAGGTATCTAGAGTCAGGGGCTCAAAGGAGGAGGAGGAGGACTTATTGATGGTGCTTTGGGAGCTGGAGGGAGCAGTGGAGCAGAGGAAGAAGGCATGGCAAGCCTTTGAAATGGTGACAATGGTGGTGGATATCAATGGGAAGAAAATTTGAGTAGACAAGGTGATATGGGAAAGGGCTCAGGGGAAAAAGCAGCAGCAGGAGCTCCTCACAAGGCTTGGGGGGGGGTACTAAAAGAGAAGGGGCAGGAGAGACTGCAGAGGAGAGTGAAGGGCAGAAGGGGTCTGAAGGATCTATGTTCTCTGAGCATGCCCCCCAGTGGGAGAAGGCAGGTACTGAAGAGGAGAATTTCTTTAATGACTGGAGGCCAGAGAGAAATACTGATGAGAATAAGGAGAATGAGAGGCCAGAGGATGCTACTGGAGATGAAGGGGTAGCAGTAGAGGATGTTGTGATGAAGGGTGCAAAGAATGTCTGATTTGGTATCCCGGAATTGACCTTTGGGGGCTGGGTAGTTGGGGTGTCTAGAGAGAGCCTGGTGGATACATCAGATAAGAAGTAAGATGAAGTAGCCAGTGCAAGTTTGGATGGAGCACAGATGGTGGGAAAGAGGGCAATGACTCCAGAGGGAGAGTATGTGGGAGAGGGGCTCTGGTTATAAAGGTTGATGATGAAACTGGTGGATGTGGAGCTGGGGGATATTGACTTTCGACTGATGAGTGAGAAGGACTGGAGTGATATCCTGTATGGAGTTGGTATGGTAGGGAAGCTGATGATGATGCACTTGGCAATACTGCTAGAAGATGAGGGGTATGAGGTAGATGCTGCTAGAGAGGGGGAGATGAAAGAAGCAGTGTGTCAGATGGTAGTTGAGGAGTGGAATGCCTGGAATAGAGCAGAGATATAGATAGTAGTGTGTGAGGACTATCACTCAATGATGGAAGAGAAGGACACCAAGGATATACAGGAGATTCTGGTAGTGCTGGAGGCTAAGGAGAGGGAGGAGGTGGAGCTGGAAGCTAAGAGAGAGCTAGATTTGTCTAGGATGGATCAGGATATAGAGATCTAGGGTGGGTATGCAACTCATACATTTCTCAATATAAACAGTACAACCAATATTTTTTTACTCAATGTCAATGAGCTGAGGGGATCAGGGAGATATCAAAACATTTTTACATGGCTTAAAGATTTGGAGGTGGATGTCTTTCTACTTCAGGATGTGAGATATGAAGATAAGGTGAACAAGTTAAACTGATTGAGAGAATGGGGAGAGGTAGCAGAATGGTGAGGAAAGGTTGGAATTTTGATAAGGAAAGGCAAAGGAGAACTGAGAGACACTGGGGGTTGGGGAGATCAATTGCTATGAGGAGTATGGGCAAGACCAGAGTGGGGGCCAGTAGTGGTGGGCTCTTGTTATTGTTTGGTGGAAATAGAAGACTGAGTAACTTGGATAGAGGGGTTGTTGGAAAGTGGAACTTTGGTAGAAGCTGGAGTTGATATACTTGGAGGGGACTTTAATATGGTTAGAGATGCCACTGTGGACCAATCTGATGGTGGCCTAGCTAGGACAAGTAGAAGTGGGGGGCTGGATAGATAGGAGGAGATAGAGAGACTGAGTGTATTAGGAGATGCAGGGCACCAGAAGTGAGGGAATAGGGCAGTCTATACTCACTGGGTGCATGGACTGGGAATGCAGATTGACTGGATTCTCACAGCAGACTGTTGGGGGGTGGATGTCTGGAGGGCATTGGAGGTGATGTGGTGTCCCTGGTCTGATTACTGGGGGGTGGCAGAGCAAGGGACATTTGGGAAGAGTGGGGATGGGCCTGGACATTGGCAACTTAACTGTACCTTGTTGAAAGACAAGGGGGTGTGGGAACAATGGAGGGTAGAGGTGGCAGATAGTATTACACATTAGAGAAAGGAAGGAATAGTTGTAGGAGATCAGTGGCTGAAGCTGAAGGCTGCTGTACAAGTGTATTGGGGGGAGGTGGGGAGAGCAAAGGGGAGGTGTCACAGCCTTCTTCCACTATCATCCACATTACACACACTTTCAAACACACTTTTGAATAGTTTATTGGAAAAAGTGACTAACAAAATGGCGATGATTCAACCTCCCAGTTGGCATACTGGGTCAAGACCTGGTGTAGCATTTCAATGACAGCAAGGAAAAGAAGGGTATGGACTGGGGATGGGGTTTTTTGGGAAGGCAACTATCAGGAGCAGTGTAGAGAGTGGTCAAGGAGCTGGAGGAGAGGAGAGGAGTGAGGGACTGGTGAGCTTCGCAGCAGCAGTGAAGAGTGGAGCTGGAGGGGGTGATAAGGATGGCTGGCAGCAAGTTGGGGGGGTAAAGGGGAAGATTGGTGGCAGTGGGAATGCTAGGCCAGGCAGTGGAGGGCAGAAGATGAGTGGAGGTGGGGCTAGCAGAGCTTATGTGACTGCTGATAGTAGTGGGACTGGGAATCTAGAAAAAAAAGAAGATGTGACTACTGATCAACCCAAGGGACTGGTTGGGGGATCACTAGTGACATGCAAAGGGGACCTGGCTGATGGTGTGATGGAGCTGGTGGTGGCATTATTACTCAAGAAGTCCATATTGGAATTTGCAGTCATGCTTAGCTTCCGGGGGCTAGCAGTGATAGCTAGGGCAGTATTGGCACTTCTGGGCAGGCAGTTGAGTGAGGTGGCCTTGGTGAAGTTTCTGAAAGGGCTGGAAGGAGTGGAAGTTGGATTTGTCAAGGAAGGACATGTATTGGTGGCAGTGGCTAAAGGAGTGCAAGTTGGAGAGGTCGCTGTCCTGATGGTGAGGTGTCTGCACTGGGACTCAAGAGTGGTGCATCTGGTGGTCAAAGGGGTCCCAACAATATCGATAGAGGAGATGAAGGAGAGGGTTGGAAGGGCAATGCGAGAGTATAGCAAGGTGGTAGATATTGGATTTCAGATGTGAGAAGGGACATCATTCTGCACTGGAGATGTGAAGGTATGGCTGAGAATGGCTGAAAAGGAGGTGACAGGGAAGGGGGGGGATTGGCCCAGAGTTCTAAAGTGGGAGCTCTTTGAGTACAAGGTGTCTAGAGTCAGAGGCTTGGAGGAGGAGGAGAAGGACTTACTGATGGCGCTTTGGGAGCTGGAGGGTGCAGTGGAGCAGAGAGAGAAGGCATGGTGAGCCTTTGAAAAGGCAACAATAGTGGTGGACATCAATGGAAAAAATATTCAAGTAGACAAGGTATTGTGGGAAAGGGCTCAGGGGAAGAAGCAGCAGCAGGAGCTTCTTACGAGACTTGGGGTGGGTGGAAAAAAAGAAGGGTCAGGGGCAAATGCAGAGGAGAGTGGAGGGCAGAAGGGGTCTGAAGGATCTATGTCCTCTGTACACACCCTCCAGCGGGGTGAGACAGACATTATGGAGGAGAATCTCTTGGAGGACTGGGGGCCAGAGAGAGAGGCTGATGGGAATAAGGAGAATGAGAGACCTGGGGATGCTACGAGAGGTGGAGGGGTGGCGATGGAGGATGTTGTGATGAAGGGTGTGAAGAGTGTCTGATTTGGAGTCCCAGAATTGGCCCTGGGGGGTCGAGTAGTTGGGGTGTCTGGAGAAAGCCTGGTGGATGCATCAGATAAGGAGTGGGATAAAGCAGCCAGTACAAGCTTAGATGGCACACAGATGGAGGGGAAAAGAGTGATGATACCAGGGGGTGAGCAGGTGGGAGAGGGGCCCTGGCTGTAGAGGTTGATGATGGAATTGGTGGATGAGGAGCTGGGGGATATTGACTTTCAACTGCTGAGGGAGAAGGACTGGAGTGATATTCTGTATGGGGTTGGCATGGTAGAGAAGTTGGTGACAATGCACTTGGCAATACTACTAGAGGATGAGGGGTATGAGGTGGATGCTACTAGAGAAGGGGAGTTGAAAGGAGCAGCACATAGGATGGTGGTTGGGACATGGAATGCCTGGAATGGAGCAGAGATGTAGATCATAGCTTGTGAGAACTATTGCTCAATGATGGAAGAGAAGGACACTGAGGAGGTACAAGAAATTTTGATGGCACTGGAGGCTAAGGAGAGGGAGGAGGTGGAGCTAGAAGCTGAGAGGGAACTGGATTTGTCCAGGATGGATCAGGATATAGAGATCTAGAGTGGGCATGTAACTCATACATTCCTCAATATGAACAGTACAATCAATATTTTTTCACTCATTGTCAATGGGCTAAGGGGATCAGGGAGACATCAAAACATTTTTGCATAACTTAAGGATTTGGAATTGAATGTTTTTCTACTTCAGGATGTGAGATATGAGGATGAGGTGGACAAGTTAAACTGGTCGAGGGAATGGGGAGGGGAAGCGGAATGGTGAGGAAAAGTTGGAATTTTGATAAGGAAAGGCAAAGGGGAACTGAGAGACATTGGGGGGTGGGGAGATCGATTGTTATGGGGGGTATGGGTAAGGCCAGGGTGGAGGCCAGTAGTGGTGGGCTCTTGTTATTGTCCGGTGGAAAGAGGAGAGAGAATAACTTGGATAGAGAGGCTGTTGGAAAGTGGAACTTTGGTGGAAGCTGGAGTTGACATACTTGGAGAGAACTTTAATATGGTCAGAGATGCCACTGTGGACCATTCTGATGGAGGATTAGAGGGGACAGGTAGAAGTGGGGGACTGGATAGATGGGAGGAGATGGAGAGACTGAGCATGCTGTGGGATGCAGAGCACTATAAGTGAGGGAATAGGGCAGTCTATACTCACTGAGTGCATGGACTGGGAACACAGATCAACTGGATCCTCACAACAGACTGTTGGGGGATGGACATCTGGAGGGCATTGGAGGTGGTGTGATGTCCCTGGTCTGATCACTGGGGGATAGTGGGGCAGGGGACATTTGGGGGGAGTGGGGATGGGCCTGGATATTGGTGACTTAATTGTGCCTTGTTGAAAGACAAGGCAGTGTGGGAACAATAGAGGGTAGAGGTGGCAGATAGTATTGCACATTGGAGAAGGGAAGGAGTGGTCATAGGGGATCAGTGGCTGAAGCTGAAGGCTGCTGTGCAGGTGTACTGGGGGGAGGTGGGGAGAGTGAAGGGGAGGATTAGAAAAAAGCATATAGTGGAAATCTCATGCAGATTGGAGAGCCTCCTGCTGGCATCTGCTAGGGGCTGAGAGGGGGCTGAGGAGGAAGGGGGAGAGTGGAGGATGAAGAGAATGGAGAAAGAAATTGAAGAGCTGAAGGATGCCATAAGGGAGGAAGAGGAGTTACAGGTGCAGGGGATGGTAGCATGACTGAGGTGGCAGGGGCTGGAGGAAGGAGAAAGGCCTATGAAGTATCTTACCAGGCTTTTAAGAGTATGCAAGGTGCAGCAGAGGTGGGAAGGAATTATAGAAGAAGATGGGGAGATGGTGACAGGGGTGCAGAATATCCTAGGTTCGCTCAAGGGGTGATGGGGAAACCTGTGGAGTGAGAAGGAGGGAGGAGAGGATGGCAGGGCTATTGAAGACTTTCTGGAAGAGTGGACTCCACCAGGGGCTAAGAGGCTGGGAGAGCTGACCCACCCTATTCAGGAGGATGAAATTTCGAAGGTATTGTCAGCTACAAAGAATGGGACAGTGCCAGGGGAGGATGGGCTGCCTTGGGACTTCTGGAAGAAAATGGTGAATATTGAAGGTGTGCTTGGGGAGATGAAGGAGATGTGTGGTGCTGTGATTGACTCAGGAAATTGGCTAGGGGGACAGGAGTTAGACCTAGTGGCACTCCTTTATAAGAATAAGGGGCTGAGAGAGGATTGGAAGAACTGGCGACCTATCATGCTTTTGGATATGGATAGGAAGCTGATAACGAAGGTGCTGGTAGTGCGACTACAGGTAGTGGCACAGTAAGTTCTGGGGGAGGAACAGCATGGCTTTGTTGGCAGAAGACTGATTAGAGATGGCACAGCATGGGTGCATAGCATCATTGAAGGGGTAAGGGCAGCAGGGGTGGATGGAAGGTTGGTCTTTTCGGATCAAGAGAAGGCATATGACAGAGTGTGATGGGTGTGGTTGGTGAAGATTTTAGATAGAATTGGAGTCCCAAGGAGATTAGGGCAGGCTATAGTGCAGATGCTGGAGGGAAGCAAGGCTGCCATAATAATGAATGGCCATCAGGGAGTTCCATTCTCACTGGGGAGAGGAGTGCCACAAGGGGACCCATTGTCCCCTATTCTGTATGCTCTGTCATTGGAACTACTTCTGGATCAGATTAGGAGGCAGATTGGTGGGTTAATAGTATTAGGAGTGACCTGGAAGGTGGGCACCTTTGTGGATGACATGGTGGTTGGGCTGGGCTCCATCCAAGATGTGGGGGAGCTCAAGGAAACAGTTGGCTGGTATGAAGGATGCTCAGGCCAGAAGCTGAACTGGTATAAGTGTGAGACGATAGTGCTTGGGAATGGAATCATTAGTGGTGATATCATAGGAAAAGTGATACCAGCATGAGAGGCAGTCAGATATTTGGGCATCTTCCTCTCTGTATATGGGTCAGTGCTGCCAAAGGCTTGGTGGGAAGGGAAGGTGCAAGCTTGGGGGGAGGTACTAAAAAGCTAGGGGAGATGTCATATCTCTTTGGCAGGATGGGTGATGATTCTGAATATCTACTGGATGCCAAAGCTTTGGTACCTGGTGTATCACTTGGATTTCCCAGCCTGGGTGGTGAAGAGATTGCTTAGGCTGGTGAAGGATTGGGTCTGGGCTGGGAGGAGAAGTCAAATTAGTTGGGAGATTCTGGCACTATCAGTGGAGCATGGTGGCCTGTAACTAGTGGACTTTTCTAAGAAGTTTCACTGCCTGCGAGCATGGTGGCTCCAAAGAGCAGCAGTGCTGAAAGGGGGAGGGTGGGTGCCCCTAATGCAAAAGGTATGGGAAGCAAGATATGCTCCAAGAGGATCATCTGGAGACTTTTTGGAGGTGGTCCGATGTGGCAGTAGTAGGAGGCTCAGGTATCAAGGTTTCTGGTGGGGAGTGATTGAGAGAGGTCATCAGATTGGACTTCGATGAGAGGGAAATGTGGCAGAGGAGCACTGGGGGCTGGGGATGTGGTAGTGGCATAAGCTGTTGCTAGGAGAGTCACTGGTAATCGACTTCTGCCTTGGTGATGGGGTGGATAGCCAATGGGGCTTTGGTCTGGACTGCTGGCCAGTTGGGTGGCAGGGTGTAGGGATTGGAGAGAAGTGGGATTGGTCTGGTCTATGGACTTGTGGAGCTGAGGTGAAGAAGTGGATCCCCCCAAAGCTCTGGGTAGTGTGGTGAGGCAAAATGTGATGCTGAATTATAGGACTGGGCACTTGGTGGCCGGAGAGGACTTTGAGTGTGAGGAGTGCTTGGGAGTTGGGCAGGCTGGTGGGGTGGTGCAGACCCCAGAGCACTGGCTAGGAGAGTGCGAGGTATTGGAGGACTTTTGGAGAGAGGTGGGGCAGTGTATGGGTAGGGTAAATAGAGAGTGAGAGCTGAGAAGGTGGGATGTACTTCGGGAAAGAGTGCTAGGCATAGTAGGCAATGAGTGGCTCACACTGGGGTGGGTCATCACAGTGTGGGTAGGGATGACAGGACATTGGTTGGCAGGATTTGAGGATGGAAAGAAGTTGACCCTGGGGGAAAAGATGGGGAGATAGTGGTGATTGATGAAAGACATACTGACAGATTGGCAAAGGGGCTGGAGCTCTGGGGAGGGGAGCTGTAGGAAGCTAGTTGAGGTCATATGTAGTAAGAGTGAGGGATGAGTGCAGGTGGTCAGCAATGAGATAGTGTTTAAGAGAGTGGGGGTGGGGGGGAGAGTGAGTGTAGGAGTAGGGTAGTATGGTATAGGTTGGGGCTACTGATGTGGTATGAGGACAAATACAATGTTTAGATATGTATCTTGGTAATAAATGTGGCTATGGCCTAT
>RQIL01041013.1:0-16381 GCA_003951145.1 Jimgerdemannia lactiflua | reverse complement strand
AAAAAAAAAGAGTTCTTCTGTAGGTCTTATTACTGATGCTGTATCCCTTAGAGTGCCCCGATGTGTAATGTACCTGATCAGTACAGTATGTCATCTACTATCCAAAAAGAGAACCTTACAGGCAGTCAATGAGTTCCTTTTCACTCGAACTCTTGAATGAGGTCTTGGGAGTTTTTGAGATTGGTGGTGGGTTCCCAGGTGGTATTGTATTCAGGGTAGCCCATCCACTTGACTAGGTATTCTGTGTGACGGTATCAGACTTGTTTGTCTAAGATTTTCTTGACTTCATACTTGATGTAGTCTTTAATCATAACTGGTGCTGAGGGTATCAGAATTCAGCCAGGGTAAGGGGGTGACTGGTTCCAGGCCTTGAGTTGTGATACATAAAATACTGGATGAATTCACATAGTTGATGGTAGACTAAGATGATAAGAGTAGGTAGAGACTTGCTCAGTGATTTCAAAAGGTCCAAGGTACTTGGGTTGGAATTTGGCTGACTGGCAGTTGACTTGAGATTGAGCTTTGATGTTGTTGGCTTTGAGTAGAACCATATCTCCAATAGTGTATATGACATCATGCTACTTCTTGTCTGCATATTTAGCTTGATATTTTTGAGCCTTTAGCAGGTTAGTGGTCATGATCTTGAGAAGGGAATCCATTTTGTTGATAAGGTTCTGAGCAGTAGGGACTTGTGTGTGACTGGATTGCCGGAATGAGACTAGACTTGCATGGGTCTTGGAGTTTTGACCATGTAGTAGCTGAAAAGGGGAAAGACTAGTAGATGATTAGACTGCATGGTTGTAGGTAAACTTAACATAGGTCAGGTAGTGGGCCCAATCATCTTGTTCATAAGACACATAGTTTCTGAGTATTTGTTCAAGTGTTCTATTCATTTGCTTGGTTTGCACATCAGTTTGAGGGTGGAAGGCAGTGGACATAGTGATTTGAGTTCCAAGAGTCTTGAAGAGTGCTTACTAGAAATGACTTGTGAATTTGGGGTCATGGTCACTGACAATTACTCAAGGGAGTCCATATTGGCAGAAGACAGACTTGAAGAAAATTCTAGCAATTTCAGAAGCAGTGGCATTGGTTGTGATTGGCTCAGTGATTGTGATCTTGGTCAGATGGTCCACAAATATGATGATGACATCATAGCCTGATTTGGTTCATGGGAGTTGCACAATAAAGTTCATTGTGACTTGCTCGAACTTCTTGGTCGGAATTGGCAAGGATTGCAGAAGACCAGTGGGTATTTGGTTACTTGACTTGTTTCTTTAACAAAGGTCGCAACTTTGAACATACTTCTTGATTTCTCTGAGCATATTGGGCCAGTAGTAGTCTCGTTGAATATTCTTAATGGTCTTCTCAATTCCAAGATGACCAGCTAGTGGGAAGTTATGGTGTTCATAAAGAATCTTGTATTACAGTTCAGGGTTGGTAGAAATATAGACCTTGTCTTGATAGTATATAAGGTTATCCTTGAAGGTGTATTTGTCTTTGAATTCCTTGGTGTCCTTCTGTAGAACCAGAGAGTCTTGTTCATATGCTGTCTTGATCTGGTTAAGGAATTCTGGTGCCACAGTGACTTGTAAAATGGTAGCAAGGTCAGGTCTTCTTGAGAGTACATCTGGTATAACCAGGGTTTTGCCAGGCTTATAGATGATGTTTGGGGTAAAGGTCTGAAGTAGCTGACTCCACTTGGCTTGTTGATGGGAAAGAGTTAGTTGGGTGTTAATGTACTGAAGGGACCTGATTCATGATCATATCAAACTCAACTACTTCTAGGTAGTATCACCAGGTCTTGAGAGCATGAATAATTGCCAGGAGTTTCTTTTATGAGTAGCTAGCTTTTGTTCTGCAGGAGACGATTTCCTTGACTCAAATGCAATGGGTCTGTGTCCTTGTCCATCATCTTGAGAGATGACTGTACTAATTGCGAAGTTGGATGCATCAGTAGTGACAGTGAACTTCAAGTTCGGGTCTATGTTTCTAAGGACAGGTGCATGAGTCAGGTGGTTCTTGAGTTCTTGAAAAGCTTGTTGACAGAAATTGTCCCAGATATAGAGAATATAGTGGTCAGAGTTAGGTTCCTTTTGCAGGAGATTTGTCAAAGATTCTGCTATGTCAGAGAAGTTCTTGAAAAATCAGCAGTAGTATTCAGCCAGACCAAGGAAAGACCTAAGTTCGGTGAGGCTTGCTGGTATAGGCCACTGTTCAATGGCTTGTATTTTCCTTGGGTCTACTTGAATTCCTTTGGCTGACACAATGTGTCCAAGGTATTCGACTTGATTTTTGAAGAATTTATACTTCTTGAGCTTTGTATAAAGCTTGCATTCGTGAAGAATCTTGAGAACTTGTTCAATATACTTAAGGTGTTCTTCTTCAGTACCACTGAAGATCAGGATGTCATCAATGTACACAAGTACAAAGATATAGAGTTGATCCTTGAAGACAGTTTGCATGAGGTCTTGAAAGATTGCTGGTGCATTGGTAAGACCAAAGGCCATAACTAGTGTAACATGCCTGGCTCAATAGAGGCAAATTACAAGGTTGGGCAGCTATATAGATTGGCTTAAGCCCCCAGTTACTTTGTCAAAAAGCAACAAAATGTTCAGGTTCTGGTACTAGTATTGGTATTTAGTGGTATAATATTCAACAACTGGAGACTTCTACGTGTGATTTGGGCGATTTCCTTTTTAGGCGGTATTCTTGGGTTGCGCATGTGAGTGGATTTCCTTCTTTGAGTGATGGTGGGTAATTCATGTAATACGGACAATCCTGTATGCAGTGAATTTGGTAGATTTCCTTAATAGTGCAAGTTCTGGGAATTCATGAGTCAGGTGATCTTGAATAATCAGGTGAATTTCTTTATAAGAGCAGGCTCTCTGGGAACAGCAAAAGGGAATCAGATTCCTTATTTGGCAAGTGGACTAAAATCAGTGGGTTTCTTAGGTACAGTCTTTGAATGATGTGGTTAAGTGGATGATACAGTTGATTGATGCAGACTGTCAATGTGAATTGAATGAGATGGGCAAATGATGTGAATTGGTGGAATGCAGTGGATCAGTGGACTTCTTGAATGGCAGACTAAATGGGGTGGATTGGTGGTATATAGTGGATCAGTGGAGTTCTTCACTCAAACTTGGTGGCAAAACTAGGTAATGGCGAACTTCTTATCAGGCTTATCTGGCAAGTGAATCAAGAAAACTTCTTTATATCAGAAAGTGGACCAGAGTGGAAATGAAGGACCAATGCTCACAATCTCCTTTTAACAGTGGCTTGTCAGCAGACATATCTCCTAATTGTTGCAATCCAATTCCTTTAGGACCAAGGGGCTTTGGCAGGCATTTCTTCTAGCATGTTTGGCAGATAGACTTGTCTTTTGCTTTTTGGTTTCAATTTTGGACTGAGGTTTATTCACTCTTGTCTCTGGGGTATTTTATACATTATGGTTGCTACCTGGTTGCTATCTGGCTAATTAAAGAGTACTATTTTATGGAGGGTATACCTTTAGGAGATGGTATTCCTTCAGGGGACAGATTATTCTCCTGTTTAGCTATCTGAGTTATTTATATAGTTTTTCCACAGCAATGGTTGCTGTGCTGGTTACTATGCTATGCTAATGTTCACATCATCTTCAATTTGGGTAGTACATTTTCTTGGCTCATCACATCAGCCCCCACTAAAGGATGGTCTATCCCAGACTGTCCTTTAGTTATTATTCTAGTAAGCATAGGCATCTTCTGCATCCATATCTATACCATCATCTTCTTCTGTATCTGGTTCACTCCATTTTAACTCTGAGTCTGGCTGATCTTCTTGTTTTTCAGAGAATAGGAATTCTATCTGTTGCAGAGTACTCTGAAAGGTGGTAGCATTCATCTTCTGGATATCATTGAGGTGGAACTGAGCTTGGAGAAGGGCTCCAACATTTTATTTATATAGAGTATAAATTCATTCAGCAGCTACAGCACTTTTTTGGGTAAGGCCAGCAGGGCTTCTCAGGTAGGCTTGGCCTTGTAGGATTTGTCCAATAGAGTAGTAGGCCTGGAGCTAGTGGATTTGTAACAATCTTTGAGCAATGGTGAGATTCTCAAGGTATTCTTAAATCTGGCGGACTGGAGTTCCTTGGGTTTGGCAGAACAATGGTAGAGGAATTGGCAGGGCTTGAAAAGAGCTGAGGATTAGGGTCTGGAGGCGCTGGTCAATCCTCTGAGTTATGATTTGTGCAGGTAGATCTTGAGATGGTTGATGTGAACTAGAGTTCTCAAGATTCATCCATCTATACTTCTTATATAGATGCTGGTTCCTCTGATATTGTATACAAGGTATGGTCCTTCCCATTTTGGTTCCAGTTTGGTGGCAAAGTTTGTTTCAATCATGCTTCTCCAAACTAGGACTTGATCTCTAATCTTGATCTTCTGATTCTTCTGCTTCTGGTCATAATACTTCTTTTGTCTTTCCTGAGCCTTGATAATCTGATTTTGGGCATCTTTTCATAGCCGATCTCTTTTTTCAAGAAGTTTTCTGAGATTCTCATAGTCAGTAGTTCTGGTCTTCTCAGCAAACATCATTTCAAAGGGCTTTTATTTGGTTGAGGCAGTAGGGGTATTTCGGATTTCCCACAGGATTTCAGGTAAGCAGAGATCCCAATTTGTAGGATTGACCTTGGCAAGTCCTTTCTTGATATTCTGGTTCATTCTTTCTGTCATTCCATTGGTTTGCAGATGATAAGAGGTGGTCTTTTTCAGGTGGATCCTATGAATTCATACATAACTTGAGATTATGTTGTTCACAAATTCGGTTCCTTAGTCAGAAATAAGTTCTTTAGGGGGTCTATATTGGAGGGAGAGGTTATGAAGGTGTCTAACAATGGTCAGGGCATCTGCAATCTCCATGGGGTATGCTTCAGGCCATTTGGTCAGATGTTCAATAAATACTAGGATATATCTGTTTCATTTTGGTATTTCTAGCAGGGGTCCAATTATATCTACTCCCCATCTTTGAAAGATGTGAGTGGGTGGGGAAATTGGTTGCAGAGGGGCTTGATAGTTTTTCTTTTCTTGATACTTCTGCCAGGTGTCACACTTCTGGATGGTATCTCAGACTTGTGATCTGAGGTGGAGCCAATGTTGATAATCTTTTCAAATCTTGTCTTCTGTATTTATCTGTCCTTGGTGGGCTTTCTAGTGTTCTTGTCAGATGTGGTCTTCTTGCTCCTTGATGGTCATGGGAACTTCTTTGAGGGTGCAGTTCTGAGAAATACCCTTCCTTTGGCTCATTGGGTCATGCAGAAGAGAACATCAACATTGTTGTAAGTTCTTCCCACTTTGTGGATGATGTTAATTTTCATAATCTTAGAGAATATGGATCCATCAGACAAGGATTCCAGTGGGGTCTTTTTGGTGCAGTAACTATTTGAGGGCTGCATGGTCTGTGATCAGAGTGAACTTTCTTCCAATGAGATAATGTTTGAACAGGGTGACTGCCCATATGACTGCAAGGCATTCCAATTTAGTGCTCCCATAGTTGGTCTGCTGCTTGTTGGTGGCTCTGCTTTCATAAGCTATCACATGGTGCTGTTTGTCAGGTCCTTCTTGTGCAAGGATAGCTCCAAGGCCATTCTTGGATGCATCGGTGTACAGAATGAAAGGTTTCATGTAGATCAGGTCAGACTAGGATTGTTGCTGAGGTCAGGCAGTGTTGTAGTTTTTGGAAGGCTTCTTCTTGTGGTTCTTCCTATTCAAATGGCACTCCTTTCTTCAGCAAGGTTCGGATTGGGGCAGAGATTTCAGCAAATCCCTTGATGAATCTTCTGTAGTAGGATGCAAGCATCAGGAAGGATAGGGCTTCCTTGGGGGGTTGGGGGCAGGGAAGTTGTTGAATTTTTCGATCTTCTTGGGGTCTGCATGTATTCCATCTTTAGAGACTACAAATCCAAGGAATTCAAGCTTCTGTTTGCCAAAATAGCACTTCTTTGAGTTGAGTCTCAGGTGGTTTTGTTGGGTGAGTTTGAAGAACTCTTCAAGGTCTTGCAGGTGGTCTTCGAAATTTGCTGAGTAGATGTTGGAATCATCCACATAGACAATCAGGCAGTAGTGGATGAGAGGGGCATATACTGGGTTCATCATTTACTGGAAAAATGGGGGTGCATTGCAGAGTCCAAAAGGCATTTGGAGGTACTCAAACAATTTTCCTAGGGCAAGGAAAGCTGTCTTTTGAATGTCTTTGGGGTCCATTGGTATCTAATGGAATTCTGTGAATAGGTCCATACTGCTGAAGTATCTTGCATTTTGTAGTTAATCCAGAAGGTCATCAATTTGGGGCAAGGGGTATGCATCTTTCTCAGTTACTGTATTGAGTTTTCTGAAGTCTACAACAAGTCTCCATCCTCCTTTCTTTGGTATAATAAGTATAGGGCTGGCCCAAGAACTGGTGGTAGGTCAGATGACTCCATTGTCTAGAGTTCCTGTATGTGTTCTTTTTCAAATGTCTTCAAGTGGTGGGGTATCCTGTATGGTTTCTGTCAGATGGGTGTTGCATTTCCTGTATTTATACTGTGGTGGTATGATGGATTGTAGGGCAGGTTGCCATAGTCTGTGATGAAGATGTCTTGATATTTATGAAGGAGTTCAGTCAATTGTTTTTGTTGCTGAGGTGTTAATTCTTCTCCAATGTTTGTGGAAGGCTTCACTTTCTCCTGGGTTGCAGAGGGGCCTTTCCTTTCTTCTGTGACCTTTTGCTGTTTCCCTGTAAGTTTAATTTATAAACTTCTCTGTGTGTTCAGTTGAGGTAAGGCACAAGGTGTCCAATGATAGTTCCTTTCAGCAGGATGATATTGTTCCAGCTTGTGTTGGTTGCTTGGGAGTGTACTGGATTCATCTTGTTAGGGAATGTGTACCCTTCTATGAACAGATTTCGGATTTCTTCATTGGGTTCGAAGAAATTGTTCCTGGGATCTGGTGGTGCAAAGATTTCGATGGTGGTCTGTTCTCCTGGCTCAAGGAAGAGGTTCTTGTAAAGCTTTACTGGTTGGCAGAAAACTTGCTGAGGAGCATTTGCTTTAAATTGGTTGATCTGAAGGAGATGTACTTCTTTCTTATCTGAGCTTCTAAATCCTTTGGTTTGTCTGGTTCCTTGAGTAAGTTTGGGTACTTCTTGCAACTGAGGAGTCTTGTATTCAAGAAAGACTGCCTGTGTGATTTTGTCTCCTTTGTTGATTCGAATCCATTTGCCACTTCCATTTCTTAAGATGACTTTGATTTCATCTGTATATCATGGGTCAAGGGTTCCTCCTTCAGTAGAAAGTTCTCCAAGGGCTAGACCAGACCTTAAGGTTAACTGGATGTAAGTTCCTTTTGGTGGTTGTATAGCAATATCAGTTCTGATGAATGTTGTGTTTCCAGGGCCTATGGTAGTATCATAGAGGCTGCTGAGATTATAGCCAACATCTTCTTGGTGTGTCTTTTTCAGTGGAATTACATTGGGATGGAGTAAGATGAACTGTGTAATGATCTTGCCAAGTGTAGGCTGTCCATGGGCTGAGGCTCCTGTGGCATCAGATTTCCAACCTTTGATGTCTAGGTGAGGCCATCTTGCTCCAGTAGAGGGGTCTCAGAGGTAATTGATTCCTCTTTTTCCAGTGGGGTCTAGGGCTTCCATGAAATTGATAGTATCATCTATCCATCCTTATTGGGTTGTATGGTGAATGAGAGCTAGGATATCTTCTCCTAGGTTATATATCTTAAGGATCTTCCTTATAGGCTTCTTCTTTTTCTTCTTTCAAATCTTAGCTCAGTCATCTCCTCTTTTGAGTATGTGCACAATCACATCCTTGCTGAGATGGATCTTTTTGCATTGACAGGGCCAGCATCTTGGGTGCTTTCCATGATGGCAGTATTCCATGGCTTGGAAGTGTTTCTTTCTTTCTTCAATTTCTCCTAGCTTCAGAAATCTACATCCATTTACATCATACTTTGGTAGAAGAGTGAAGAGGTTTTTCACTTCTGTCTGGGTGTAGAATCTAACTACATATCTTCTTTTCACAAGTGAGGTGGTGGATTCTTGGAATGAGGTTCCTTTTGCAATAATTTTTGGTAATTCTTTTTCACTAGGCTGTCTGGCTTGCTGGTCCAATATGTAGCATTGATAGCAGTAGTCTCTTGGTGAGTGGAAAATGACCTGATGAGGGCATCTGCCTACTCAGAAGGCCCTTTTCTGGTGAGTTTCAGGTCTTGGGATAACTGGCTGAGAGCTGGGTCCAGCTTCTTCTTCACTCCAGGAGGTGTTGTCTTCTCCTTCTTGAGGTTCCCAATTTGGATCATCCCATGAAACAACTGTAGGGAGCTCTTCATTTTCAGAAATGTTGTCATCTTCTTCTTCTGGAGGCTGGTTCCAAATTGCTTGAATTTCAGCTACTTCGATTTCGGGGTTGAGCATGACTGGTGCCTGGCATTTCGGCTGGGTATTGTGAAGGCATTTCTTCTTTTTTCTCCTGTATTCAGTGCATGTAGTGCCTGGGCTTTTTCGAATTCCCACATTTCTGAATGAGTGTTCTTCACATTTCTGTCTTTGGAGGCATTTAATGCATTCTCTGGCTTCTCCAGCAATGGCTCCAATTATATTGGGGATGATATCTTGTACCCACACATTGTCTTCTGGTCTATCTTCTACCATGTTGATTCAGGGCCTCAGTCTGGAGTCATTGTCATTTTCAGAGTCCTCCTCTTCTTCTTCCTCAGTGGTAGATTCTTTACTGCTTGCATATTCTTCTTGAATGGTCACCTTCTTCTTTTTCTTTGATGGCTCGAAACTGGTGACTTTGACTTGATACTTCTTCCCTCTGTAGTCGAATTTGAGTACTTGTTGGCCAATGTTGACATCTGCATTCATCTCCTTCACCCAATTGGTGCCAAGGATCATGTCATAGGTGACAGCTTCAGTCACAACTGCCTTGGAGATGGTGAACTGGATGTGTCCAAGAGTAATGGTGATGTTTCAGACTTCACTCAGGGATTGAGTTTGGGCTCCATCTGCTACTATGATGCTGAGGCTAGAGGGTCCATCAATGGGCCATTGAATGCTGTCCAGGAATTTCTTGGCAATGACACATACAGCTACTCCAGTGTTAATGAGAATTTTCACCTTCTGGCCTCCGATTTCTCCAAACAAGTAAGTGCTGACATCCCTTTCTGCAGCTTGCACTGCTGGGGTTGCTGGTTCTTCTTGAGGGATGGGAACTCTTTCTGTATAAGATCTGGTAATTTGCAGTAACTTATTTCTTACTCCAGCAGGTATCAGTTGAAGGAATTGCAAGAGTGGGACTTCCATCTTGGCTTTTTGGATCTTCTTCCAGGCTTTATTATAAATGTCCCGAGGCATGGTCTTTGGGGTGTATTTCTTTTTGGACTTTGGTGTCTTGGTTTCCAATTCTGGTTCCTCTCCCATATCTTCATCAGCAGATTCTGGTAGAAGATCTTCTCCATTGATAGTAGCTCCAGGAATGAAGAGTGAAGGAGACTGGGGAGGTGTATCAACCTATTCTTCTTCATCTTCATTTTGAATGATTCTTCTGCTGGTTCTTTTTGGTGGCTTCTCAACTGCTTGGGGGCGGCCTACTGCTCTCTTCCTCTTTTCTGTTGGATAGACTGTTTCTCCATATTCAGCCTTGGTTGGATACAAGTCTAGGTCACTGTATTCCTCACTATCACTCTGCTCATAGTCTTCTACTAGATGAGCTTCTGTCTTTTTGTTGTGGGTATCCCTTCAGTTTGGTGGTTCAGAAATCCTTGAGTTGCCTTGGTTGTTGCATTCAGTGGCATAGTGTCCTTGCTGTCCACACTTGTAGTATTGGATCTCTGCTCTGTCTCTTGAAGGATAGTTTTAACTATCAGAGGATGGATAGTTCCTCTGGTAATCCCGATTTTCATGTGGGGGATATCTTGGCTGATAGTTCCAATTTTCTTGAGGGAGATATCTTGGCTGGTAATTCTGATTTTTGTGAGTGGTGAGCCTTTCAATCTGGCTAACCAGTCTGTCTACTTTCGAGTTGAGGTCTTGAATCTCATTCTTGTCCTTCTTCCATTCTTTGGCTGGCTTTTCTCCTTTTGATTCTTCTTGAAGGATTCCTTATAGGGCCTTGACCAGGAGGTCCTCTTTGTCTTCTTTTCGATTGTCAGTCCAGGTGGTTTCTTGTTTGACATCAAAGTATCCTTGAGCTGCATCCACTTGCTCTTCAGACTTCCTGATGCCCAGGGTTTGGATATGTTGAGCAATGTTGGGTGGAATTCCATTCTTGAAGGTCATTGGACTGATGATGTCTTGATTGGCAGCATTGAATCCAGCAGCATACATTCTCTTCTGGATTCTGGTAAAAAATGCTCTTGGGGATTCTCTAAGATTCATCTTCATTTCCATAATGGATTCTTGGGCCTTGTGGCAGGTTTCATTTCCTGCATACTTTTCAATGATCCAGTGTTGCATAGCCTTATATTGTTCTTCATCTGATCTTGCATTTTCCATGATATCTCCTAGGTCTGTGTTAATATCATTTATAGTTCTGACAAAGATGCCTTTGGCTGATTCTCTCAGTTGTGTCTTGAAGACATTGATTCATCTTTGGGTTGACAAATCTCTCAGGGCTGCTATTCCTTCTATTGCATCTATGAATTCTCTTGGATCCTCCTCTGGGTATTCTGCAAATGTGGGTAGTATTGTGCCCATTTCGTCCTCACTGTCTTCTGACTCTGTTTTGATTTCTGGTTCTGTCTCTGAGTTGTTGGCTATTGATGGATATGAAATTGAAGGTGCAAGGGATCTGGGAGTTGGTGCTCTTCTCAGTACTATTCTTGGGAGTCTTGTGGGTTGAGTTCTTGGGACTGGGGTTACTGGTCTGGGTAATCAGAGAAGACTCTTGGAGGGAATCTTTCCAGGTGATTGTTGAGATCTCGGACAAGATTATCAAAGTCTAGGTTGATGTTGTTTACTTTGTCTGGTGTGAGCTTGTCAAAATCTCTGGTTGATATATCTGCTGGTAGTACTGGTGGAGGATTTCATACAGTACTGGCTTCTGCAATATCAGATCCTTCTGAATGGTACCCAATTCTAGAGGTGATTATTTCTCTTCCTGTCCAAACACTTTATAGAGCTGGGATTTCTTCTCCTGTGGTAGCTGAAATTGGTCCTGTGTTAAAGGTTGCAGTGGTACTGGTCTCCAGATTGATGGTTGGGTTCTGTGAGCTGAAAAGTCATATGGATTGCTGGTTTGTAATCTTCCCCAAATGTAACGTCCCTGGCTCAATAGATTCAAATTACAAGGTTGGGTAGCTGTGTAGATTGGCTTGAGCCCCCAGTTACTTTGTCAAAAAGCAACAAAATGTTTAGGTTCTGATACTAGTGTTGGTATTTAGTGGTATAATATTCAACAACTGGAGACTTCTACATGCAATTTGGGCAATTTCCTTTTTAGGCTTCATTCTTGGATTGTGTGTGTGAGTGGATTTCCTTCTTTGAGCAATGGTGGGTAATTCATGTGATACAGGTGATCCTGTATGTGGCGAATTTGGCATATTTCCTTAATAGTATGAGTTCTGGGAATTTATGACTCGGGCAATCTTGAATAATTAGGTGGATTTCCTTATAAGAGCAGGCTCTCTAGGAATGGTGACAGGGAATTGGGTTCCTTATTCGGTAAGTAGACTAAAATTGGTGGGTTTCTTAGGTGCAGTCTTCAAATGATATGATTAAGCAGATGATGCAGTCAATTGATGCAGATGGTCAATATGGATTGAACAAGGTGGGCAAACAATGTGGATCAGCAGAATGTGGCAGATTGGTGGACTTCTTGAATAGCAGACTGAATGGGGCAGATTAGTGGTATGTGGTAGATCAGCAGACTAAAACTGGAAGAGCAGTAGAGTTCTTCACTCGAACTTGGCAGCAAAACTGGGTAATGGCAAACTTCTCTTCAGGCTTATCTGGCAAGCAAACCAAGAAAAGTTCTTTGTATTGGAAAGTAGACTGGAGTGGAAATGAAGGACTAATACTCACAATCTCCTTTTAACAGTGGCTCATTGGCTGGCATATCTCTTAAGGGTTGCAATCCAATTCCTTTAGGACCAAGGGGCTTTTGGCAGGCATTTCTCCTAAGTATGTTTGGCAGGCAGACTTGTCTTTTGCTTTTTGGTTTCAATTTTGGACTGAGGTTTATTCACTCCTGTCTCTGGGGTATTTTATACATTATGGTTGCTACCTGGTTGCTATCTGGCTAATTATAGAATACTATTTTATGGAGGGTGTATCTTTAGGGGATAGTGTTCCTTTAGGGGACAGTGTTCCTTCAGGGGACAGTATTCTCTCAGGGGACAGATTAGTCCCCTGTTTAGCTATCTGAGTTATTTATACAGTTTTTCCACAGCAATAGTTGCTGTGCTGGTTACTATACTATGCTAATGTTCACATTATCTTCAATTTGGATAGTACATTTTCTTGGCTTATTGCACTAGAAATTCATAAAGTCCAAAGGGTGTTATGAAAGCAGTCTTGGGTATGTCTTCTGGCTTGATTCGAATTTGGTGATACCCAGAGGTGAGGTTAATCTTTGTAAAGTACTTGGCATTCTTGAGAGCATCAAAGATTTGATTGATGAGCAGCAGTGGGTAATGATTCTTGATAGTAATTTTATTGAGTGCATGGTAGTCTATGCACATTCACAAGGTATTATTCTTCTTCTTGACAAACAGGACTGGGGAGCCAAAGAGAGACTTGCTTGACTGAATGGCTTCTCACTCAATGAGTTCATTGAGTTCCTTCTTGACTGCTTCAATTTCAAGTGGTGACATGTGGTATATCTTCTTCTTAGGTATAGCTGTATCAGGAACCAACTTGATTTTGTGATCATGGTCTCTTGATGGTGGTAGATCAGGCAGTTTGTTCGGGAAGACATCCTTATACTTATTTAGCAGTAGCTTGATACTTTCAGTGATTGACAGCTTCTTGTCTTCTTTCTTGGGTTGGATCAGTGTAACAAAGACACAGATAGCTCACTTGAGGGCCTTCTTGAACTGAATCATGGAAAGGGTTGCAATTGGAGTTTTTGTCTGAGCCTTATCAGGCTTAATGGTGATATTGACTCCATCTTGAATCAGGGTAGCCTTATTCTTAGTTCAATCAATGTGTGGATTATGTCATATAATCCAGGGTTTACCTAAGATCAGGTCATGATCTCCTAGAGTTACCACCTCAAAATCTAGATGTTCCCAGTACTTCTGAATCTTCAGGAGAAGTTTGGTGGCAATGGAGTCAATTGGCAGAGTGGTGCCATCAGCAGTGACAACTTCACCATTCTTGCTGGCTGGCTTGGTGAGAATTTTGAGCTTGTCAATGAGATTCTTGTTGATGAAGTTCCCAACAGCTCCACTGTCTATGAGAACATCTAGTTCTTGACCTTTGACTAGACCTTTGAAAATGAGCATTGAGTTGGCTCGGTTCTCAGCTAGCTAGCAACTTGATCAGTGCTGCCAAAGCCTTTCTGATCTTGCTTAGTTAGAGACAACTTGGTGACTTCTTTGATGACTGGTAGGGTGGCTTACTTCAGAATGAGCAGTACAATTCTGTCACCTTCATTGACAGTGTAAGGTTGGTCCTTGTGGTTGACTAGTAAGACTTACATTTCTTCTTAGAAGTCAGAGTCAATGACTCCAGTGCTGATATCTAGTAAGTACTTGACACTGAGACCAGATCTTGGTACAATTCTTGCATAATGTTCCTTGGGTATTTCGACTGCAAGGCCAGTTGGAATGAGCCTTCTTTCATGGACAGGAATAGTGACTTGTTGAACAGACTGAAGGTCCAAACCAATGGCTCCTTCTGACTATACTTGAGAGATCTGGGCCTTAGAGTTGAATTGTATAAAATTGAGCACAACTTCTTATTTGACTTGATGACCTTGAGTGTCTTTGGACAGGACCAGGATCCTCTTGGGTTTGGCAGTCTTCTTGGGACATTTTGTAGCAATGTGGCCAGGCTGTCAGCAAAAGAAGCAGGCTCTAGCCTTCTTGAGGCACTCCTTTTCCTCAGATGTAAGCTTATTCTTCTTGTTCTTATTGATGATGTCTAGATCCATGGGGGCAGGCCCAACAGTTCTGACTTTGGATTCCTCCCTTCTATGGTTGTTGTTGAATGGTGGTCTCTTCTGCTCGAAGTGGTTGCCATAGGTAATGATATCGAACCTATCAGCAATTTTCATTGCTGTGTCTAGGTCTTTGAGTTCTTCTAGTTCAATACAAACTCAGGTTTGTCCTTTGAGTCCTCAGATGTACTTGTCAACCTTCTCATCTTTAGTAATATGAGGCAGCTCCAGTAGAATTGACAGGAATTGTGCATTATATGCTTGCACAGACTTAAGTTGTTTGATATTTGCCAAGCAGTCTTGCATGGCCTTGGTGCTGTTGACAGATTTGAATTGGCCTTGAATGGCATCTGAGTATTTACTCCAGACCTTGATTTGGCCAGAAAATCTTGTGTTCTGAACATGATTTCGCCACCAGATTGCAGCATTCCCTTGGAGGAGTATGGCAGCAAATTAGACTTTATCCCAATTGGTCAGTTCTCCATACTGCTCTAATTGGAAAAGCCAAGCATCAGTAGACTGTCCTCCTCTTTGACCATCAAAGGTATTAGGTTTTAGAGGTTTGATAGTGACTACTGTCAGAGATACTATTGTAAGTGTAGATATAGACTGCATAGGAGCTTTGCCTTCCTTCTTGTCTAGGTGTTCTTGAAGTTAGGAAATTTGAACCAGTGTAGTATACAGGAGGCTTTCTAGAGTCCCAGCTGACTGAGTGAGGATTTCATCTTCTTCTTTTTGCTAAATATGGGGAGCATTCTGTGGGACATAGGTATTGTAGATATTGTAGGTGTTGTTGTCCCAGATGTTGGTGTTGGGATCTATAGATATGGTATTTGACTAGTTCTTGAGGGGTTTCTTATTTAGGTAAGGTGTAACTTAACTGCTGCTATCAAGTATAATAGTTCTGGTTTCTTAAATGAGAAAGCAACTAATTCTGGAAAGTTCTAAGTAGCTCAAAGAGATACTCAGAGTTCAGGAAGATCTTGTGATTTCTGAGAGAAAATATTCTGAGCTTTATTCATGAAAACAGAGAGGATATTTATACAAAATCTGAAAGAAGAATCTGGAAAGATCTGAAAATACCAAGAGGGAAGTTCTCAGCAAAGATGACAAATGATGATAAATAAAGTTCTGTAATGTTTTATGAAGTTCTGTAACTAGTTAAGATAAGAATAGATGTGACTGGAATATTCTAGCTGTGGCTTAGTACTAAGAAAGGATTTCTAATTATTTAGAAGGTACTAGAAGATTATGGAAAGTACTAGAAAGACAAAGAAAAAGAAATAAACTAAACTAAAATATTACAACTGATATAAATATCAAAGTATAAAGTGAAAGAATCCCAACCTCACATTAATTGGATCTATCAAAAATATAAAGAAATGACCATAAAGGAGATTGTAAAGCTAAGAACAAGACTACTACTATTGGAAGTTCTTGGTATTGTCATCCAAGGCTAAAATGGCAGGGCAATTGAAATTTCCCTTCTCAACAAATAGACTTACTATTATTGGATGACGCAACAGAAACACTGCCTGATTAAATTGTTTCCTTTATTTCTTCTGATTGGCCTTAATCTGACTCAGTTAGGGTTGGTGTTGATAACCCCTGTCTAAAGAGTCCGTGACTCGACTTACCCTTTGACAACCTCTCCTGCGATGGATCTCCGTATCCTCAATGACATTGCGGCCGACCACTCCAAAACGGGCCCGGCGCAAGTTGCCGAGGAAGTGCTGTGTGTGGACAACGTGGTGAACCCGACGAGCTTACACGCTCACTTGGCGCTGCTGCGGTGGTTCAACGTGCTCGAAAACCAAGATAAGACGCTCGACAAGATTTTCTTGATTAAAGCCGAGCTGAGGTATATGCTCTGGCTTAACTACTTAAACCAAAGGAGGCCGGCGCAGGCAGATATGATTGTGCCTCTGATCGGTATGTTCATCTAGTCTTTACTGATATGAATCCGTGGTTAGGGTGAATAGGTCATACTAGCTGACATTTGCGATATTCGTAGACGTTGCCCACATCTGGCATGCGCACCTCCTCTCGCCGTTCCGATACTACGAGGACATTTTGCGCTTGTACCCGGGCAGCCAACACATGCTTGACTACGCTTTCCCGCTTGAAAAGCTGGTAATATCTTATACTCCATTAATTATCATGTGGCCGGACCTTTGGTTAATGTCTTTATTGACCAAACTACTGAACTGACCATTCTCAGCACAACATCGTCACCGGCGGCTTCCAAATCGA
>RQIL01041002.1:0-16387 GCA_003951145.1 Jimgerdemannia lactiflua | reverse complement strand
AAAAAAAAAAAAAAAAAAAAAAAAAAAAGGAAAAGGCCGACAGTTAACAATTGGGATATTCGTGTTTATTTAGGGACCCATAGATTATTTCCCAGCGGTCTTCTAGAACAGGTAAATGTTAGCTATCCATAAGGCTATACATATATACCAATGTAATAGTTGTAGCTTTATAAGCATGAACGGAAATTCTTCGTTTACTTTGCTATGGTGTTGCTAGTATTTGGAGCAATACAATACGCAAAATTGTGCAACAAGTCATTAACGATGGATGATAGGCCGGACCAGCTGATGCAATGATGTGTCCGGAGATGTTTTTTCGCAAACATGCGTATCGCGTTTCTGCCATAAGCACCAGACATGCCCATCGAACACATCTATCCATTTTCACAATTTTGCTTCAAGAATTTATTATGACTAGGCCTCAATCTCGACCTCGTCCAGCACCGCTTGCGCATCGAAGGGCTCTGTGGTGCCTTTGAATGCGGGATGTTTTTAAAGAGCGCGGGCGAGTGCGAGTTTAAGGGCAGAGGGACGTGTAGAATTGAGAATAGCAAACAGCGACAATAAAGATTACAACTGGCGATCGGTGAGCGATGCCATTCCCTCCTCTCTTTACCCTTAGTTTGCGACGCTCAATGCATCCAGGGTCCTCGACGAAGCACGATGGTTGAGAAGCAGAGCCGCAAACCAAATTTTACTTTCAAATACGTGTCCTTTTATGCGACAGCCAACCGCTTCCTGACGTCCGGCAACATCGTGTTGGCCTCCTCGAGAACTTTGTACTGTTCATAGCATAATTTCAAGACGTGGGACATGAAAATAAGGCCGATCAGACACAACGATCTTGGACCTGATACACTGCAATTAGTTGCACTGTCAAGCCATTTCCCGAACGTGAAACGGATACACAAACTCGTTTTCCATATCTGTTAACTTCCGACGTGTCATATATTGATCCTCTCCGAAAACGTCCAATCTCTCAACAACCCCGCGCAGGACGAAGGGCCCATCTCGCGGGAAATGGTGATCAGCGAGGCCGATGCACGATTCACGAAGTTATCGATCTGATGACAAAGGCAAGAGCCACGGCCTATCCTGGATATCAAGACGCGGACGGGTGCTGATACCACCAGCGGCTAATTTTGAGAGGTAATTTATGACTGGATATGATTTGGCATGTGTATTTGATCACATAAACGATATTTCCCCCATCATCCATTACCCCTACCCCAACCCTTACACCCCCCCCCTCCCATTCGCACGCGATCCACACGTTACTCTACTACCCTGTCTCTCCCTATGTGGTTCCCCGCCGGCGTGGAACAGACGAGTACTCGCTAGTCCGCGGCACGATCGACGCCCTCGACACTACCCTATGCCTCAGCCTCACTGAGGGAAGTCATTGTCAATTGTGCTGGGAGGGTGACGAGAGCAGATGAGGGAGCGAGGAAGTGGATGAGGAAGTGGATGTCGACGTGTGAGTTTTATTTTCGTTACAAATATAGTTATGAACGTAGTTCAAACTTCAGCAAAGTGGTCAGAGCCACTTAACATTCATGCGGATTAGCCGCTTATCACTCATGCGGAATAGCCACTCAATATTCATGCATTCATGCAGAATAAGCTGCAAAAACAATTATGCGGAACAATCATGCATTTATGCATTTATGCATTCTCCTGTGCTAGTTTCAATTGGTTCCTTACACCAAAAGCAACTTAGTTAGCACCAATTTCAGATAGACGCCATATAGTTCTTTCATGCAGTGACTGAGTATTCATCACATCTCAGCTCTCGCCGCTTTTAGCAACTAAGTGTATACTATGCCAGTAATCATTAGCAATCTCGCAGTTCAATTTGCGCAATTTTCCAATACACCATGCCCCCCATTCGCACCTATTACCCCAACCAGTTTCTACTCTTATTCATCCCCCCATTCCTACCCTTACTGGTCTGCATGCCTTATGCAAAGTGCACTTAGTTGCACTCTGTCAAGACTATGATCTATTGGTTGATGGTTCAAAAGCCATACTGGTTGTATGATTGGATGTGAACCATCCTCTGCCAGAATCTGAACTTCTGCTAGAGCCTGATGTTCATGCTGATGATGCTCTCATTCAACATCTATTGCTAGCCCTCATCATCTATCTCACCAGTCATCCTTCTCCTCCAGCACCAACCTTGATAGGTCCTGAACTGGCCTTTCTACCATCATTACCAGTATCATCAATGGGCCTTCCACAGGTGGTCTCTCTTCCAGCAATGGTTCCTTCTCATCCATTGGTGCTGCCCTTTCTGATAGGATTAATAGCGCCACTGCCACACACTTTGCCAATTGCCATTAATGATCATTATGAGTGAACTGCTCTTCAGTGCTTTGACTGCCAAGTTTATATGTTAAAAGCAGCATTTTTGGAGCTTGACATTGACAACCCAGATGCAGTCCAGCACATGTATGAGATGGTTGTTAGTCAACCATTATTGGTGCCATTAGCTTATCAACCTGCTCAGCACATCCCTCTCCAGCATATAACTTCTCTACCCACCAGTAGTTCATCAATATCTCATGCCATTGGTGGCTCTTTAGTCTCTTATTCAATGGGAAGCTCAAAACCCTCCCCTGCTCGCAATTTTCTATGCTTTCAATATAGGGTACAAGGGCATGGTGCCAGCTCCTGCACCTAAACTCCACTCCCATAACCCACATTCACCCAAAAATCCAATGACTCTCTCTATTCCAATAGTGCTGCTAGTTTGGTCTGTCAATTCAACAGTGCCTCTGGTTGCTCTAGCAATTGTGATTGAGTGTATATTTGTCTTTTCTGCTATGGACCTTATGCTGCCTTGGCATGCTCTGCTCACTGTAGCTAATCTGACAATTCCTCCAACATCTAGTCACCCTACTATTCCATACCAGCTTGCAGAGTGGAAATGGGCCCTTCACTTACACCCCAACTAATCACTCATTCAATATCACTTAACTGGTCTCTATTATAGCTATTTTCATAGCAATCATTTGCATTCTGAGCTTCAAATTGATTTGATATCTAATAATCTTGCATTAACCTACTATCACCAAGATGTCCTCTCCACCAACATTCATACTAAATTGATGGCTGGCTACTATCTTGGCCTGTTCACATCTCTTTCCTCACCACCTCTTGAATTTCACCCCTTCTGTAATGCACCCTTAAGTGTCATTCCCAAGAAACATTCCACCAAATTTCGGACAATACAGCATCTCTTCTTTCCTAATGGCACATCCATCAATGATGGGATTGATCCTGATGAGTTCTCAATTCAGTACCAGTCGATTCAAGTCATTATCCTTCTGCTGATTTCCTTGGGTCCCTCTGCACTTTTCTGGAAAGCCAACATTGCTGAGGCATTTCACACTATTCCTGTCCACCATTCTGATTGGACCATATAGGGCATCTGTTGGCTCAGTCTTTTCTTTCTCGATATGTTTCTTTTATTTGGCCTCCACTCAGCCCCCTTCATCTTCACCTCTCTTATGGATCTCTTTATATGGATCTGCATTCAGTTGTACCACCTTCCTAATTTGGGACATTTCATTGATGATTTCATCTATGTGGCATTGCCATCCAGTGCATATTCTTCATATACTCAGTTTTACACCATCATATCTCAATTTGATATTCCACTCTAATCCTCCAAAGATATTCCACCTACCCCCACTATCGAATATGTGGGTTTTCTTCTTAATGCTCCTAGGATGACAATTAGTCTTCCTGCAGAAAAGCACATCTGCATACTGGCATTACTGGCTGAGTAGCTCTTACTCTTCAGACAGGCTTATCCTCATTGTCTATACCCTCATTCCCATCATGATGCCCAATCTCTCTCAGGCCATCTCATGTATATTATCCAGATCCTTCCCAATGGGAAAGTATTCTGTGACTGCATTATTTGCTTTGCTGCTTCTTGGAAACCACCCTACATGGGATGGCATTTTCCATTTTCTCAACTTACTACTAATTTACAGTGGTGGCAAGATATCCTTCACTTATAAACAGGTTGTCACCTCCTTTTTCATTCTAACTGGCTTGATTGTAGTCTATTCATGGATGCCTCAGGTACTCTTGGTGCTGGCAGCCTGTTGGAGTATTGCTGGTAGAGTATTCATTGAGCCCTCTCCTTCATAGCTCAGAGTGGTTATGATATATTCTGGAAGGAAATGTTTGCCATTTGGATTTCATTGATACTTTGGGGCTCTTTGTTTCATTTGCATCATATCATTCTCTGGTGTGAAAGTCAACCCTGTATCAATCTTTGGCCAATGGCCAGGCTCATCATCATTCTCTTATTAATGATCTCTTTTATTGGATCATTCTCTTACATCTTGACCTGGGTTTCAATATTCAGACTTGATATATCCCTTCTGCATCTAACTCTGCCAATCCATTATCTTATCTCATCCTCTCACCCCATCCCCAGGATCCTCTTTCTATATTGGTCACATCCCTCTTTAACTTTGCCATCAATTTGATACCTGCCTCTATCAGTGTACACACACCCAGACTGAGAATCTCTGAAATGGTACCAATTCTCTTCTTCACTTCCTCAGCTCCTACAATATTGTAGAAGCCACTGCTTTCCCTCTTAAAGATGACCTTCTGAGCTATTGGGCACTATGGCTCACCAGTAAAGGAAAACTCTATTCTATCATCAAGAACTATTTTTATGACCTCATCACCTACCAAGTGGCTCATTGGTGTGGTGCCTCTCTACACTACCTCTATTTGATGCTATCCTCAAGTCCATCCAGACCCACCCTCTACCATTATCAAGTTCACTCAACTGCCACCTGATTACTTGCCAACATCTGTGGTTAATTTGTCTCTCTCTCTGCATTGATTACCCCTTTGGCACTATGATATGGGCTGTAGCATGTACTATGTTCTATGGCCTTATATATGTGGATGAACTAACTACTTGGAATGGCTTTTCTTTTCAATCCTCCTGGCAAGCATGCCATTAACACTTTCAATGATAGTGAGATTCTGCCCTCTCCCATCCCTTTTGATCCTTGCATTTACCTCATACAAAAATGGGGGTGGCTGGTGATATTTTTCTCAGCTTCTCTGGTGCCTTTGATTGTCCATGCACTGCAATCAATAATATGATACACATCCTTTCTGCACAATTTCGGGACCCTGCCTTTTGTCTGGGTCTGGCTCAGTCTCTTCTTCAATCTACATTCATTGGGGTGATTCAGTCTCTGTTGGCTGGCACTTCATTGGCAGTGGGTATTCACAGCCATTCCTTTCGAATTGGCAGTGCTACTTTATTGGTGATGGCAGGCTATTCTGACCATATCATTCAACTTGCCAGCTGCTGGAAATTGACCACTTTTCTTCATTATATTTGACAACTCGATCATCTTTTACCTCCAACTGCCACTATGTTGGCTGGGCTTCCTCTACCTGATTATCAGTGGGCTATGGGTTTGGCTAGTGGTGGTCGAATATCACCCACAAAGTGAGTTGTGGCACCCTTAGGAGCCTAACTCACTTCCCAGGCCTGCAGTATTGGCTCCTTTTGCTTTAATGCAAATGGCAGGCCCTGGGGAAGCATATGCTTCCATATGCCAAACCCATCAACTTCAGTTACAATTACATTTTTATGTACAATTACTTCATTTTACAGCATACAATTATTCCAGTTTACAGTATATAATTACTTCCAATTTTATGGTCTATGCCTGCATTTTATGTACATTTATTTATAGTTTACATTTGATTAGTCAATTATGCAAAGGACACTTTGATATAGTTATGAACATAGTTCAAACTTCAGCAAAGTGGTCAGAGCCACTTAACATTCATACAGATTAGCCACTTATCACTCATGCAGAATAGCCACTCAATATTCATGCATTCATGCAGAATAAGCTGCTAAAACAATTATGCGGAACAATCATGCATTTATGCATTTATGTATTTATGCATTCTCCTGCACTAGTTTCAATTGGTTCCTTATGCCAAAGCAACTTAGTTAGCACCAATTTCAGATAGACGCCATATAGTTCTTTCATGCAGCGACTGAGTATTTGTTGCATCTCAGCTCTCGCCGCTTTTAGCAACTAAGCATATACTATGCCAGTAATTGTTAGCAATCTCGCAGTTCAATTTGCACATCCCTCCCACCCATCCCTTATGGTTACGTTCAATAAAATGGCTCCTTTCACTTTAATGTGAATGGCAGGCCCTGGGGAAGCATATGCTTCCATATAAGCCAAACCCATCAACTTCAGTTACAATTACATTTTTATGTACAATTACTTCATTTTACAGCATACAATTATTCCAGTTTACAGTATATAATCACTTCCAATTTTATGGTCTATGCCTGCATTTTACGTACATTTATTTACGGTTTACATTTGATTAGTCAATTACGCAAAGGACACTTTGCAGGACCTTTTAGGAGAGATGGCTACATTTTACAATAATTTTGTCTTCATCCCCCCTGAACAAACATAACGATCGCGCCGAAACCTTCAACCGCGGCACCAGCTTCACGGCAAGAATGATCCACACCATGACGTCGACGCTGTTGCCCGACACGCGGAAGTCCATCAGCGACATGGTCTGTAACGAGGACGGTGAGTGGAATGGGATCGTCTGGGTGTTACGTCTTTACACGTCGTCAATGGACGATTGTGATGCGCATCAATTATTGTTCAATCACACCGGCTACCGCACCGCGGCAGGCTTCTCAGCGAACGATGGCATTGCGGTGAACCCGTCGGAAGTCGGACGCGACAACGGACCGGCACCTGGAGTATGCGGACGCGGCGAACGAGGGCCCGGTGCTGGCGGATATGACGGGCGGGTATAAGGAGCGCCAGTCGGAACGTCTGTTCGTGTTGTTTGAGAGGTTGAACAAGACTGGTGTTATGGACGTCGAGAACCCCATCGCTAAGGCCATGCAGGAGGTCGAGGAGGATTATGTTGGGGGGAGGTTGGAGTGGTATCGTTTGTTCGTACTGTGTTCTTATAATGTTGAATATTTATCCGTTGTTGATTATTTTTAATGTATCAGAAGCTTCACGAACAGGATGTCATCAAGGACTTGCTATTATCTCGCACAATTAGAAAACCATGTCCTCCTTATTGTTTCTGGCCTCTCTTTCGGTTCGGCTATTTAGAACAGAGACAGGATTCATGAATTCGGCCCATATCAAACAACGTTGGTTAGAACTAGGCAGGAACGGATGACTTGAGTCGTACTAGCAAACCACTTCCTTAAATAATCATGAGGATTGATATAAAATTTACAGTTACACCTCCCGCCTTGCGTACCCTTTTCATTTTGACGCGTGCCATATATCCCTAAGACTTTATGACTCTAAGGGCAACTGCATTCAGCGAAGCCCGGAAAAAGATCCTCCGAACGAATTATTTGTTATTATATAAAATCAGTTTCAACCGTCCCTCGCCGCTCACCGCTCACCGCTCACCGCTCACCGCTCACCGCCAGCCCACCAGTCGCCGCCGCTCACTCCCGCGAAGTGTGAAGGCGTATAGTTTCCCCGTTGTCAACTCGGGCACTCCGTTCGCTAGTTCTTTCATCGGCACAGACACCTCCTGCAACCCTGCGCCGGCGTACGCCGTCCCGCTCGCAATCTCCGCACGACGGATCCGGTGCTTGCGGAAGCAACGCTGAATAAGAATGGCTTTGTCATGGAAGATAGGATCGACACAGGTGTCATCGTCCTCAATCGGTTGATCGTCATCGACCGGTGGTGATTCTACTGCCTGGGCGGGACCAACGTCAGGGTATTCTGGGAGCGCCGTGCGGAATCCGTCGGCATCTTTGTAGCACATCACGGTAATAGAGGGAAATTCCTTGGCGATGTGGTTGAGAATTCCTTGGCCACGCTTTATCAGGACAAGTTCATCCATCCCGTTGGTCTCTCTGTACTGAGTGTGCAGGGCCTCCACCATGTCGTTCCATGACTTCGCCTCGAGATATCTGAAAAAAGGCCGCGTACTAATACCGACAATTTCTGTTGTTTGGTAACAGTTTGTAATCCTACTGCCAAATCGACTAATATTATTTGAGCCCAGAATAACACCTAATCGAATCACGCGTGCAAGGAGGACCTCGAGCATCCCAGGTTTCAATCCAAAGTGGCCTATGAGGTACCACCATAAACACAAGCAGAAGTCAGTCCACAGTACTGTCTGATAACAGCGAACCATACCGAAATATCGAGGAAGAATATTAAATATAGCCTACATATGTTACTTGCAAGCAGACTAAAGAATCGCATCACCGAATTGCTCGTTCTAAACAAAAGTCTTTCCAGTATATTGTCGTCGCCCCTGAGTTCTTCCGAAAGCGAACTTTGAAGGAGATGATGAATGTGGTCTTGCACGAAAAATTGCAAAAAGCTACGCGGCAGCATGACGTCGTGACCGCTGGATTGGATGAAAATGAATAACGTGGTGGTGTACTCGAGCGTATATATAAGGTCCCAAGGGTTCAGTCCAAGCTCGTTCGGATCCTTTAAACAAAAGCTAAGATGGAAGATATTGGAAAGGCAGTTAGTCATTCACGAAAGACCTCGTGCCTGAAGGCAAATGACTATACCAGGATAAAATCGAAGTTACCTGGTGAATTCATCGCCATTTATCAGCGCCTTTTTCAGATCCCCATTGTTCAGGGTTTCAAAAAAGTACACAAAATTTCTCACCATCCAATAATGTCGCTGACCGTTTTTGGAAACGATCCCAGCAACTGGCACATTACGAAAGACCATAGCTGCTTGATTCTCAAGCAGGTAAATCCTCTTTCTGATCCACCTCATGCACGTTTTGTGAACCATACCCGCCTGGATCAAGAGAACAGCTCTCGTGATGTGCGTAAAATTGCTCCAATACTGATGAAAATCGTAATCTTTCGGATTCGGATCTTTCAAAAAGACTATTGGGACAAATTTGGAAAGTTCGTCTACCACAAATGGAGAGACATCTCTCGCGATTTTACGTAAAACGCCGGTGGTCTCCATTTCCATGGTGTGGAATATGTTGGCGTCCATCCACTCCATCTGCCAATATTTGAGGAAAGGTCTATATTGCTGCTTGTGATATTCAAGCAGGAAATCTCCGTGGGAATCCCGGAGCACTGACAAATTATGCATCAAATTGACCTGCAAAAGCAGTAATGACCTCCGTTCGTAGAACATCTTAGGGTCCATGTGATCAATGTGTTCATTTTTACAGTCTTGAGACCGGCAGTCGTTAAGAATCAATTGGTTGACGCAAGGATCCCTGAAGAATTTGAAATCTTTTGCGAAATTTCCAATAGTTTCAAGAAAAGCCCACAGGCGCCTACAGAGTAACTTTCGCGCCGCCAGCTGGACGTTCTCGTAAGAGCATAGCCGGAATGACTGATCGTTCACAAATGACCGTAACAATTCGCCCTGATCTTCGGTTTGCAGATTTTCGGTTTGACTGTCGTCATGGCCGAGAATGATCGGAAGTAGCGGTGATTGCCCGTGCACTCTTCTATCCACGGAAGCAGCAACGTTTGTAGTGTCTACACAGAACAGTTCTTCCCAATTTTCCTCTTTGCTCGATTGAGGAGTTGCCTTCAGGAGCGTGAAGACACAATCACAAAGATCCTGAAGCAAGTGCAGCTCGGATTTCCAGTAGTCAATCGAGATCGTGTTGCGGTCGTATATCTCCAATGCGAACCCGAAATACACTTCGAGCGAACGGTATTCGTTAACGATGGACTTCCCATGGAAATAGTTCGCACATTCACGTAAATGATCCAACGAGTTATCAATTTGTGAATGGGATATGTTGATCTGAGACGATGAGATATCAAGTTGTGAACGGAATATCTTGACCTGAGACATAAGAGGTAAATAACAGTTGTAAATACTGATATGTATCGCCACAAATAAATTTCAATGAAAAATCTTAGAAGTCACACTTGAAAGGTATCGCTCACCTCATGCACCATCAAGTCCAATGGTATATTCAGATTGCTGTCATTAGAGAATAGACTATTGACAATATGCTCTGCTTTCACGACAATATCGTTTTGTTTTTTACAGAATGAGGACAATTCGGCGGTGGTTCTATCGGTACTGTTTCTCGGCTCGAAAAGATGATACGAGTTGCGGTTGGCTAATGTCAAATAGCAACCAAGTGCTGACGCCATTCCGTTTTGCGACATATTCTTGGTGTACAATTCGGCGGCATCTTGCAGCCGGTCCAGCGATCGCAAGACATTTCCAGTTTTGATGGAATTATTGTTTGATTTGTTGTATAGATCGGCCCGTCGTTGCAATGTGTTATCCTCGAGGTAATATTTGACTATCTCGTCAAGAACCTTGTTGGCAACATCAACAGCTACTACGTTTGGCTCCCTGACAGAATCAGAACAACAACCGTCGTCTCACATTAAAAAAAGAAAAGAAAAGAAGAAAGAAAATGATATGATAATCCGTAAATGGGAATGTACCTATACAAAACATCGACCACCTCGTCAAAATATCCTCCTGCTTTGAACGCCAGTACTGCTTGTTGGAACATCTTCGCCCGCTTGAAACGCTGGCCTGCCTCCCGATTCATATTGACAAACTAGATGAGGTGTTATATATATAACCCCGAAAAGAAAAAAAAATCTCATTATAATATTTCACAAACCTGGTAACAATCAGCAGCACACGACGGTTTCTGAGATTTGTCAAATGCCATTGCTGCCTTGACGAACGCGTCTTTAATATCATTCTGGCCGGCTAACTGAGACACTAGACGACGGGCATCATCGCGAAGCATGTACGCCTCGGAAAGCTCCCTGGCCGCTTTGTTGTTGCTCTTGGTGAAACAAAAGACGGCGTGCTCATACTGCTGACGCTCGAACAGATTGCGGCCTTGTTTATCCCATTCGGCGTCCGACGATTTCGTTCCCAGGGATAGTAGTTCGTCGCTTTTGTTTACGACCTTCACGAGTCCGTTGGATAACCAAACCATTTTCATGGGCTCGCTGCATTCCACGTTCTCTAAAAAAAGGGGGTGGGGCTTTGGTTAGAATATTTCGCAAAGAAAAAAACTTCGATTGAGGTCAATAACAGAATGGGAGGAGATATTACCATCAAAGATCCAAAGGTGCGACCTTGCTCTCGTGACGGCAACGTAAAGTTGCTTCAATTCATCAGAAAGGATTGCATGCTTGCTGTGGTCGAATTGAGGGTACCTCTGATTATTGCTCTCTTCAATTGTCGATAGAACCACTCTCCACTATAAAAAATAAAGTGGAATGCAAAGGCCTGTGCTGTCAAACCATTTGTACAGAAAAGGGTATTCAAATTCAAACTAATGGCGAAAGGAATAGCACCTAAACAACCTTCTTCACTGCGGGAGAGTCTTCCCAAAAATTGTATAGTAAGGTGTCGTTAAATTCCAATCCTTTGGCCTACACACAGAGAATAATTCCCAGTTAATATTCACTTTGAGACCCCATTGTTTGATAGCAATTGAGCAAGTTCGAAGAAATTGACTTCGACTCAAGGAGTGGGGGAGGATGATAATATTATACCCAAACACACCTCATAAACAGTCATCACTAAAGCCGCGTCACGAAGGCGTTGCCGAAGTTTTTCTTTGGCGGCTTTATCCCTGACGATGATACCTACCCGATTCCAGCAGAATAGCAGGATTTAGAAACAGGCTTCATAGTGTCTTTGAGGCTGAGAAATTACAAAAACTTTACTATTTTGACAAAACCCACATTGCTCAGCGCCAAATTCGATGGTCTGGTTAGATGATTCGCCAAAGCAGAAGAGACTGTTAGCTGTGAAATCACTAAAGAATATTGGCTTGGGGCCCTAAATGTTAGGAGAATGTCAACGAAAATTTTTATGAGAATCCATTCATTTTCCGTATCCCAAGATACTAAAATTAATAAGTCTTTGAGGTCTACACATACATCCACAATTCCGTGCTCCTTGTCTAGGACATCAACAGTAGAAGGAAAGAAATGGTGCAACAACTGAACCACGTTCGCCGCGAGCTTCAATATGCCATCGTGTGAGCGGAAATTGGTAGTTAGCTGGAAGAGTCGGGGTTGAACGGGTTTGCGGTGGCCAGCCAGCACGGATGAATGCTGATGCTCGTGGCGGAAAACAAAAGAGCTTAGATCGGCAAAGCGAAACAACGAGCCGCGAGCGACGGCTTGGGCGGTGTCCCCGGCAAAGAAGAGTCCGTTAGGATCAGAGATGAGCTTCATCAAAACAGCATAATCACAAATGTTATTGTCCTGGCATTCGTCAACATAGATCTGGTGCAAATCCACGCCGTGGTAGCCGCTTCTTTTAATGGCTTGGAGAATCGCAAAACTCCTAATAAAGAGCATGCATGAAAGGAAGACGGCAATGAACTCATTAACGCGATGGACATTCCTACGGTGCGGAAATACTCCAAAATTAATTAAAAGCACGGAACGAACCTGTCCGGAGCGTCGAAGTCGTTGAAGCTGTTGCCATACAAAAGATGACTAAGTTCGTATTGATATTTACTGCAACAGAAAATTAAAAATACAAATCAAACAATTGTACACGTTACCTCGCTTTGAGTGTTTGATATTGTTGAAATATGTCGTAAACAGTCTCGCGAGCATAATGAAGTGCTGGAAACGCCTTTTGGCTCAATTTGATGTATTTTTCATATGACAGGTGACCCTATTATTGAATAAAAAGAAGTTATTTCGATATTCATAATTGGTTGAAGAATTCGATGCGGAAATTTCACCTTCTCGGTAGATAGCACATCCTCCGAACCCTTGATGATGGACATTATTTCACTGAACACAAGCGTGCAATCCAAATGCTTCGTATGTTTTTTCATCCGAGGCCAATATTTACTTTCAAAGACCTCATAGGTGATGTAGTGCGCCCATGCTTGCTCGGTATCAAACATTTGTTGCACGTCGTGTCGCCTCGCAGTAGGTGGCTCGGCAGTGGTGTGTCGGATCCCGTAAGTTACCTCAAGCATCTCTAGAAACCTTGAAACTGTCAAAAACAGCGGGAAGTGTTCATCACGCAGGTCACCCATGTTCATCGGAACGTCGGCGAACAGTTTCTTGTCATCATCATCCTCAATCATCAGAACGTCGGTGCTGTCCTGGCCCATGTTCCGGCCACGCTTGGCGGCCAACAGGATCTCCTCTTTAGAGAGATTCGCACGGTCTGTGGACTGAAGGAGACGCAAAAAATAAGACCGTACGCGGGTGCAAAGAACTGCAGATTGTGTGAGGAATATCTGATGGAGATGTGTGCTCTTAAACTCTGATTTGTAGAGACGTTCGCCAGCATTCCTGTGGTAGGCTTGATAGATACCCAGCATTCGAAAAACTATGGCCGTGGTCTTGCCAGTACCTGTGAGAATAGAGAATGCAACCAAACCACACATGTGTGGGTGAATACAAAGATTACTCGCGCGTCACCTACTAGAGAATTAATTATCATCATTGCTTACCAGACCGACCAATGACGATAGCAGAGGATGGACACTCGATGACTTCATGTTCTTGTGGGCTCACAGTAAAAATGAAATCCGTTGAACCTGCAAGGATCGATTGTATCACCATCTACATGGTGATGGATAGGATATTAAATTCATCTATTGAGAAATCACGCTCAAATTCGTAATGATTGGAAGGCAGCGAAAAGACGTCACCGACCTTTGACAAGGACACGAATTTTGTGGTTACTCTCAGGTTATGGAGCTGCACCTTCTCATCGTCGGTTAATGGCTGCTTTTTTATCGACTCCTCTATGTCGAACTTATTCTGGACATCTCTGTCGAATACCACAGGAGAGAACTGTTGCGTTCCTCTCTTGGGCGAGCTGCGCATTTGGCATCGCTTCTTGTGCTCCTTAGAGTGGCCGAGTTGGACCATCCAGAGGTACTTATCCATTAGGGTGTTGACATCTTTATGATTGCCAATTGCCCAAACCTGCAATTACAAGAGAAAGAATAAACAAAATGCAATATATTATAAAGAATATACTCCATATCAGCCAATGACATGAAATATACCTTAATAACTTGAGCATTTGCGTTCCAACGTTCGACGTAGTCCACATCAACCTGCCAGACAATGCGCTGGTTGTGGAACGTCTTGGCCTCATAAACCTGTATCCCTGTTGGTGTAGATGTGCGATCACGAAATGACAATTAAAGTCTCAACAACGAGAAAGACGTATTTATTTTGAAAAAGCTACGATGAAGGAATAAATTCAGAGAAAACATGGAAAAGAGAAAGACAAAACCGACGCTCAACACCCACCGAATGACTGGTGATGGATGGGGCCACCCACCAAAGGTTTGGCATTGTCGGGAGTCCAAATTCCAGAGGCAAGCTCTTGAAGCTTCTTTTTGATGACCTCGAAACTCTGGTTTGATCGTAGATTATACAGGCCAGTCACTGATAATCAACGTTAACAATAAAAAACAATTATGCAATGAGTTTTTTAAACATTAATTTGGGTTCCTGAAAATTTGAAAGACAGCAGCTGCACTCACCTGCTTTATTGCTGAGGAGAATAGTCCATTCTCCTAAATTTTCCCCAAACTGACCTGATGAGCCCGAGAAGGAGAACGAGGGTGAGGTAAGCGGAGGAGTCAGCGGCTGGTCCGCGGATTGCAGATTCGATATCGACTCCTGCTCAACTTGAACGACTTGTTGGTCGGAGAGAGCATTGAGAGCGATTTGGTGGTAGTCGCGGTTGGGGAAAATGTTGGATTCAAAGTATTTCTTGGGAATGCCGAGAAGAAATTAGGATTAGACGGAGCTCTTGTGAATGCAAATGGTCCAAAAATAATGCGAGAAAGGATTTGAACACACTTGCAGCAAACCGAACTTCACTAATTCAAGGCGAGAAAAGGTGTCTTTGAATTGCTCGAATGTAGAAGGCGGTTTAACGTCAATTAATTTGAAGCAACACAGTTGTGTTGCATTGAATTCCATCTGCTCAAATATTCAAATGTCTGAATTCAGCGATAGAATGTCTTCGCATATAATTCGATAATCACACTGGTTCACAAATTTAAGCAAATAGAATGAAATTTACACACCACATCCGGCTGTAGCAGTCGCTGTTGCTGCTTCGCGCCCTTGTTTCTGTTCTTTCCCTTTCCCGAAAGATGGTCGTTATCTGAATTCGGCACAACGACTTCGAGCTTGGCGGACTGAGGCACAAGTTCGAGCAATGTCTCGCAAGCATCGTACTGCTCGACACAAACTTGGACGTCGGCAGGGACTTCGGCTTTTGTGGCACAGTCGCGGACGAAAGCATGCAGACGGTCGACGAGTGTGAGGGCCAAAGGTTCTACACGAAGTTTGACGTGAATGAAGAGTATCTGGAGCAATTGGTGGCCGTTTTGATCTTGTCGAGGTTGAGAAAAGTTGACGAATGGGATTAGTAGATACTGTTTCACAAAGTTTAATAGGACAAGCTTGATAATTCGCGAGAAACGTCACATACCAGTCAACAGTATCTCAAACGCACCAGGTACATCCGCTATTTCGCGAAGAAATAACCTCCCAACACTCTCACATTTATTTGCGGTGACCAGAAGGTCAACAAAGGTTTCGACAAGGAACACAGTCTGCGGTATGGTGGCGATACTCTTGAGCATGCGTCCCAGGACGCATTGCGTAAGAGGCGACAGTAATGCGGATGAGTGGACCGTGAGCTGGTTGACGACCTCGGGGTCAGCACGTTCAGGGTTCTTGAAGACGTCTTGTATGTGGCCGAGAAACTGGATCAAGGAAGGGAGGTGTAACTGCGACTGAGACTGCACTAGATAAAAAACTTCGTCGAAGAAATCGCTCAAGAGCTGTTCGCCATCTTTGGTTTGAATACCGCTGAAGCAGTGAGAGAGAAGGTCGGCAAGGGCATGTGGTTCATCCGAGCGAAGGGTCTTGAATATCTCTAGGGATACTGGTAAATCGATTGGCAACATTATGGAGACGGAGGCTACAAATCCCAATGAGTTGAAATGACAATTTATGATGATCAGTTGACGGACACGAACTAGTGAGCTATGAACCAATCAAATCGTTTGATGACATCACTCAAATTGGAAGTTGTTCGGTCAGCATGGAAACGTGAGGTATGATGTAATCAACAATTAATTACTTTCTATTTCAGGTAAATGATCCCGTGAAGCTGCCTCAAAGTACGACTGCTTTTGACAACTCACCACTCTGATAGCGTCTCTTTTGTGAGCTTTTATTTACTTATGAATAAATATATTAGTTCACAACTATATATGGAAAAATTTGTATGTATATTAGTGAAGTTAAGAAAAATATTAATAATAATAATAATAATAACTC
>RQIL01040991.1:0-16405 GCA_003951145.1 Jimgerdemannia lactiflua | reverse complement strand
GAAATTTTAAGATCTTCTAGAACTCTGTAATGGTTCTAGTTTCTTAAATGAGGAAGCAACTTGTTTCTAGAGGCTCAAAATAGCTTGAAGAGTTATTAAGAGTTCAGAAAGATCTTGTGGATTCAGAGAGAGAATATTCTGAGCTTTATTCAAGAGAACAGAGAGGATATTTATATAAGATATGAAAGAAGGATCTGGAAGGATCTGAGTAATCAATAGAAATGCCAAGAGGAAGGTTCTTGGCAATGATGCCAAATAAAGATCTGCAATATTCCATGAAGTTCCGTGACTAGCTAAGACAGGAATAGAATTGACAGAAATATTCTAGCTGTGGCTTAGTGCCAAGAAAGGATTTCTAATCATGCAGAAGGTACTGGAAGGTTATGGAAAGTACTAGAAAGATAAAGAAAAAGAAATAAACTATGCTAAAATATTATATCTCCTTCTTCTTAAGAATCAATATCCTTATTGAATTCGGAAGATAATACAAGAAAATAAAACTAAAAGGAAATATAAATAAAATATATTGGCTCATTGATAAGGACTGGCTATTCTTGTATAAGGTAAGGGCCAAAGTATCATCTTGATTGAATGAGAACTGGTTCAAACCTCATTAGTTACAGGGTTTACAGAGTTCTTCTATAGGTCTTATTGCTGATGCTGTATCCCTTAGAGTGCCCTAATGCATAATGTATCTGATCAGTATAGTATATCATCTACTATTTAAAGAGAGAACCTTACAAACAGTCAATGAGTTTCTTTTTGCTTGAACTCTTGAATGAGGTCTTGGGAGTTCTTGAGATTGACGGCAGGTTCCCAGGTAGCATCATATTCAGAGTAGCCCATCCACTTAACTAAGTATTCTGTGTGATGGTATCAGACTCATTTGTCTAAGATTTTCTCAACTTCATACTCGATGTGATCTTTGACCATAACTGGTGCTGAGAGTGTCGGAATTCAGCCAGGATAAGGGAGTGACTGGTTCCAGGCCTTGAGTTGTGATACATGAAATACTAGATGTATTTGCATAGTTGATGGTAAACTGAGATGGTAAGAGTAGGTAGAGACTTGCTTGGTGATCTTGAAGGGTCCAAGGTACTTGGGTTGGAATTTGGCTAACTGGTAATTGACTTGAGATTGAACCTTGATGTTGTTGGCTTTGAGTAGAACCATATCTCTAATAGTGTAGGTGACATTATAATGTTTCTTATCTGCATACTTAGCTTGGTATTGTTGAGCCTTTAGCAGATTTGCAGTCATGATCTTGAGAAGGGAATCCATTTTGTTGATAAGGTTCTGAGTAGTGGGAACTTGTGTGTGACTGGATTGCTGGAATGAGACTAGACTTACAGAGGTCTTGGGATTTTGATCATGTAGTAACTGAAAAGGGGAAAGACCAGTAGATGATTGGACTACATTATTATAAGCAAACTCGGCATAGGTCAGGTAGTGGTCCCAATCATCTTGCTTGTAAGACATGTAGTTTCTGAGTATTTGTTCAAGTATTCTATTCATTCACTTGGTTTGTCCATCAGTTTGAGGGTGGAAGGCAGTAGACATAGTGATTTGAGTTCCAAGGGTCTTGAAGAGTGCTTGCTAGAAATGACTTATGAATTTGAGGTTGCGGTTACTGACAATTACTCAGAGGAGTCCATATTGACAGAAGACAGACTTGAAGAAGATCCTAGTGATCTCGGAAGCAGTGGCATTGGTTGTGGTTAGCTTGGTAATAGTGATCTTGGTCAGGCGGTCCACAAATACGATGATGGTATTATAGTCTGATTTGGTTCATGGGAGTTGTACAATGAAGTCCATTGTAACTTGCTCAAACTTCTTGGTCAGAATTGGCAAAGGTTGCAGAAGACCAGTAGGTGTTTGGTTGCTTGACTTGTTCTTTTGACAAAGATCATAACTTTGAACATACTCCTTGATTTCCTTGAGCATATTGGGCCAGTAGTAGTCTCATTGAATGTTCTTAATGGTCTTCTCAGTTCCAAGGTAACCAGCTAGTGGGGAGTCATGATATTTGTGAAGAATCTTGTATCATAGTTCAGGGTTGGTAGGAATGTAGACCTTATCTTAATAGTACATGAGATTATTCTTGAGAGTGTACTTTTCCTTGAATTCCTTGGTGTCCTTTTGTAGAACCAGAGAGTCTTGTTCATATACTGTCTTGATCTGGTTAAGGAATTCAGGTGCCACAGTGACTTGTAAAATGGTGGCAAGGTCAGGCCTTCTTGAGAGCACATCTGGTACAACCAGGGTTTTGCCAGGCTTATAGATGATATTCAGAGTAAAGGTCTGAAGTAGCTGACTCCACTTGGCTTGTTGATGGGAAAGAGTTGGTTGGGTGTTAATGTACTAAAAGAACTTGTGATCTGTGATCACGTCAAACTCAACTCCTTCTAGGCAGTATTGCCAGGTCTTGAGGGCAAGAATGATTGCTAGGAGTTCCTTTTCATGAGTGGCTAGCTTTTGTTCTGCAGGGGATAGTTTCCTTGACTCAAATGCAATGGGTCTGTATTCTTATCCATCATTTTGAGAGATGACTGCACCAATTGCGAAGTTGGATGCATCAGTAGTGACAGTGAACTTCAAGTTTGGGTCCATGTTTCTAAGGACAGGTACATGGGTCAGGCAGTTCTTGAGTTCTTGAAAGGCTTGTTGACAGAAGGTGTCCCAGATGTAGGAAATATAGAGGTCAGAGTTGGATTGCTTTCGCAGGAGGTTTGTTAAAGATTCTGCTATGCCAGAGAAGTTCTTGACAAATTGGCAGTAGTATCTAGCCAGACCAAGGAAGGACCTAAGTTTGGTGAGACTTGCTGGTACAAGCTACTGTTCAATGGCTTGTATTTTCCTTGGGTCTACTTAAATTCCTTTGGCTAATACAATGTGTCCAAGGTATTCGACTTGATCTTTGAAGAACTTACACTTCTTGAGCTTTGCATAAAGCTTGTGTTTATGGAGGATCTTGAGGACTTGTTCAAGGTGTTTGAGATATTCTTCTTCAGTGCCACTGAAGATCAGGATATCATCAATGTACATGAGTACAAAGATATAGAGCTGATCCTTGAAGACAGTCTGCATGAGGTCTTGAAAGGTTGCTGGCACATTGGTGAGACCAAAGGCCATGACTAGAAATTCATAGAGTCCAAATGGTGTCATGAATGCTGTCTTGAGTATGTCTTTTGGCTTGATTCAAATTTGGTAATACCCAGAGGTAAGGTCAATCTTGGTAAAGTACTTGGCATTCTTGAGAGCATTAAAGATTTAATTGATGAGTAGCAGTGGGTAGTGATTTTGATGATAATCTCATTAAGTACATGGTAGTCTATGCATATTCACAGAGTGTCATTCTTCTTCTTGACAAATAGGACTGGGGAGCTAAAGAGTGACTAGCTTGGTTGAATGGCTCCTCACTTGATGAGTTTGTGAGTTCTTTCTTGACTGCTTCAATTTCAAGTAGTGACATGTGGTACATCTTCTTCTTAGGGATGGCCACATCTGGTACTAGCTTGATTTCATGGTCATGGTCTCTTGATGGTGGTAGGCCAGGTAGTTTGTCTAAGAAGACATCCTTGTATTTGTTTAGCAGTAACTTGATACTTTCACTGATTGATAGCTTCTTGTCTTTTTTCTTGGGTTGGATCAGTGCAATAAAGGCACAGGTAGCTTTCTTGAGGGCCTTCTTGAACTGAATTGCTGAAAGAGTTGCAACTGGAGTTTTCATCTGAGTCTTGTCTGGCTTGATTGTGATGTTGACTCCATCTTGAATCAGGGTAACTTCATTCTTGGTCCAATTATATGTGAGTTGTGCCATATAAGCCAGGATTTGCCTAAGATCAGGTCATGATCTCCTAGGGGTGCCACTTCAAAATCTAGGCATTCCCAATACTTCTGAATCTTGAGGGAAAGTTTAGTGGTAATTGAGTCAATTAGTAGAGTGGTGCCATCAGCAGTGACAACTCCACCATTCTTACCAGCTGGCTTGGTGAGAATCTTGAGCTTGTCAATGAGGTTCTTGTTGATGAAGTTCCCAATAGCTCTGCTGTCTATGAGAATATCTAGTTCTTGGCCCTTGACTAGATCTTTGAAGATGAGCATTGAGTTGGCTTGGTTCTCGGCTATGCTAGCAACTTGATCAGTACTGCCAAAGCCTTTCTGATCTCACTTGATTGGAGACAACTTGGTGACTTCCTTGATGGCAGGCAGAGTAGCTTGCTCCAGGATGAGCTGTACGATTCTGTCACCTTCATTGACAGTATAAGGTTGGTCCTTGTGGTTGACTAGTAGGACTTACATTTCTCCTTGGAAGTCAGGGTCAATGACTCCAGCACTGACATCTAGTGAGTGCTTGATACTGAGATCAGATCTTGGAGCAATTCTTGCATAATGTTCCTTTGGTATTTTGACTGTAAGGCCAGTTGGAATGAGCCTTCTCTTGTGGGCAGGAATGGTGACTTGTTGTACTGACTGAAGGTCCAAACCAATGACTCCTTCTGACTGTGCTTGAGGGATCTGGACCTTGGGGTTGACTCACATAAAATTGAGCACAACTTCTTGTTCAACTTGATTACCTTGGGTGTCTTTAGACAGGACCAGAATCCTCTTAGGTTCAGTAGTCTTCTTAGGGCATTTTGTGGCAATGTGACCAGGCTGTTAGCAAAAGAAGCAGGCTCCAGCCTTCTTGAGACACTCCTTTTCCTCAGGTGTCAGCTTGTTCTTCTTGTTCTTGTCAATGGTATCTAGATCCATGGGAGCAGGTCCAACAGTTCTGACTTTGGTTTCCTCCCTTCTGTGGTTGTTGAATGGTGGTCTCTTCTGCTCGAAGTAGTTGTCATAGATAATGACATCAAACCTATTAGCAATTTTCATTACTGTGTCTAGGTCTTTGGGTTCTTCAAGTTCAACATGAACTCGGGTTTGTCCTTTGAGACCTCAGATGTACTTGTCAACCTTCTCATCTTCAGTGACATGAGGTAGCTCCAATAGAATAGATAGGAATTGTGCATTGTATGCTTGCATAGACTTGAGTTGTTTGATATTTGCCAGGTGGTCTCACATGACCTTGGTGCTTTTGACAGGCTTGAATTGGCCTTGAATGGCATCTGAGAATTCACTCCAGACCTTGATTCGGCCAGAGAATCTTGTATTCTGGGCATGATTTTGCCACCAGATTACAGCATTCCCTCAGAGGAGTATGGCAGCAAATTGGACTAGTACTGCTTCATCCAAATTGGTCAGTTCTCCATACTGCTCCAATTGGAAAAGCCAAGCATCAGTAGACAGTCCTCCTCTTTGGCCATCAAAGGTGTCAGGCTTCTGAGGCTTGATGGTGACTACTGTTGAAGATACTATTGTGGGTGCAGATATAGATGCAGAAGCTTTGCCCTCCTTCTTGTCTAGACATTCTTGAAGTTGGGAGATTTGAGCCAGTGCGGTGTGCAAGAGGCTTTCTAGAGTCCCAGATGACTGAGTAGGAATTAGCTATTTCTTCTCTTCTTCTTGCTAAATGTAGGGTGTATTCTGTGGGACATAGTTGTTATAAGGGGTATTGCCCAGTCATTGGTATCCATGGACATAGTGTTCAAGTAGTTCTTGAGGGTTTCTTTGAGAGGTTTCTTGTTTAGGCAAGGTGTAACTTAACTGCTGCTACCAAGTGTAACAGTTCTGGTTTCTTAAATGAGAAAGTGACTTGTTTCTAGAGACTCAAAATAGCTTAAAGAGTTATTAAGAGTTCAGGAAGATCTTGTGGATTCAGAGAGAGAGAACAGAGAGGATATTTATACAAGATATAAAAGAAGGATCTGGAAGGATCTGAGTAATCAATGGAAATGCCAAGAGGAAGGTTCTTAGCAATAATGACAAATAAAGATCTGCAATGTTCCATGAAGTTCTGTGACTAGCTAAGACAGGAATAGAATTGATAGGAATATTCTAGCTGTAGCTTAGCACCAAGAAAGGATTTCTAATCATTCGGAAGATACTGGAAGATTACAGAAAGTACTAAAAAGACAAAGAAAAAGAAATAAACTATGCTAAAATATTATAAACTCTGAGTAACTCTTTAAGCTACTTTGAACTTCTAGAATTAAGTTGCTTCCTCACTTAGAAACTAGAACCATTATACTTAGTAGTAGCAGTTAAGTTATATCTTATCTAAATAAGAAATCTCTCAAGAACTAGTCACAATACTATATCTATAAATGCCAATACCTGGAGCAATAGTCTTTATAATAACTATATCTTACAGAATATGCCCTATATTCAATAAGAAGAGGAGGAGGAATAGCCAATTTCTACTTAGTCATCTGGATCTATTGAAAGTCTTTTGTACACTGTATTGACCCAGATTTCTTAACTTCAAAAACACTTAAATAAGAAGAAAGACAAGATCTCTATATAGTTTATATCTATATCTGTGCCAATATCTCCAATGATAGTCACTATCAAATCTCAGAAACCTGATATCTTTGATAATCAAAAAGGAGGACTATCTACTGATGTCTAGCTTTTCCAATTAGAGTAGTATAGTAAACTGACCAATTTGGATAAAGTAGTACTAGTCTAATTTACTACCATACTCCTTTAAGAGAATGCTGTAATCTAGTGGCAAAATTATGTCCAGAACACAAAATTCTCTAGCCAAATCAAGGTCTGGAGTGAATTCTCAGATGCTATTTAAGGCCAATTCAAATCTGTCAATAGTGCTAAGGTCACGTGAGACTGCCTGGCAAATGTTAAATAACTTAAATCTATATAAGTGTATAATATACAATTCCTATCTATTCTACTGGAGCTATCTTATATTACTAAAGATGAGAAGATCGATAAGTATATCTGAGGTCTGAAAGGACAAACCCAAGTTCATATTGAATTAGAAAAACCCAAAGACCTAGACACTACAATGAAAATTACTAATAGATTCAATATCATTATCTATAGTGACTACTTCAAATAGAAGAAATCACTATTTAATAATAACTATAGAAAGAAGGAAACTAAAGTAAGAACTATTGGACCTGCCTCTATAGATCTAGACACTATTAATAAGAACAAGAAGAATAAGCTTATATCCAAAAAAAAAGAGTACCTCAAGAAGGCTGGAGCCTGCTTTTTTTGCCATCAGCCTGACCACATTGCCACTAAATGTCCCAAGAAGACTACTGAACTCAAGAGGATTCTGATTTTATCAAAAGACACTCAAGATCAATCAGTTGAATAAGAAGTTATACTTAATTTTATGTGAGTTAACCCCAAGATCCAGATTTCTCAACTATAGTCAAAAGGAGCCATTGGTCTAGATTTTCAATCTGTACAATAAGTCACTATTCCTGCTTATGAAAGGCTTATTCCAACTGGTCTTACAGTCAAAATACCCAAGGAACATTATGTAAGAATTGTACCAAGATCTGGTCTCAGTATCAAGTACTCACTAGACATTGGTACTGAAGTCATTAATTCTGACTTCTGAGGAGAAATGTAAGTCCTACTAATCAATCATAAGAATCAATCATATACTGTCAATGAAGGTGATAGAATTGCACAACTTATTCTGGAGTAAGTTACTCTGTCTATTATCAAAGAAGTCACCAAGTTATCTCTAACCAAGTAAGATCAGAAAGGCTTTGGCAGCACTAACTAAGTTGCTAGCATAGCTGAGAACCAAGCTAACTCAATACTCATCTTCAAAGGTTTAGTCAAAGGTCAAGAACTAGATATTCTCATAAACAGCAGAGCTATTGGAAACTTCATTAACAAGAATCTTATTAATAAACTTAAGATTCTTACTAAGTCAGCCAGAAAGAATGGTGAAGTTGTCACTACTGATGGCACTACTCTACCAATTGACTCAATTGCTACTAAACTTCCTCTCAAGATTCAGAAGTACTGGAAATGTTTGGATTTTGAAGTGGCACCCCTAGGAGATCATGATCTGATCTTAGACAAACCTTAGCTTATATGGTACAACCCACATATTGATTGGACCAAGAATGAAGTTACTCTAATTTAAGATAGAGTCAATATTACTATTAAGCCCAACAAGACCCAGATGAAAATTCTGATTGCAACTCTCTCTGTAATTTAGTTCAAGAAGACCCTCAAGAAAGCTACCTATACCTTTGTTATACTGATCTGACTCAAGAAAGAGAACAAGAAGCTATTAATTAGTGAAAGCATCAAGCTACTGCTGAATAAGTACAAGAATATCTTTCTGGACAAACTGCCTAATCTACTACCATCAAGAGATCATAATCACAAAATCAAGCTAGTATCTGATGCAGCTATTCCCAAGAAGAAGATATATTATATATTGCTACTTGAAATTAAAGTAGTTAAGAAAGAACTCAATGAACTCATTGAGCAAGGAGCCATTTAGCCAAACAAGTTACCTTTTGACTCCCCAGTCCTATTTGTCAAGAAGGATAATATCTTATAAATATATATATACTACCATATACTTAACAAGATTATTGTCAAGAACTATTACCCACTACTACTTATTGATCAAATCTTCAATACTCTTAAGAATGTCAAGTACTTCACTAAGATTGATTTTACCTCTGGGTATCACCAAATTCACATCAAGCCAGAAGATATACCCAAGACTGCCTTTATGACACCATTTAGACTCTATGAATTTCTAGTCATGATCATTAGTTTTACCAATATATCAGCAACCTTTCAAGATCTCATGCAAACTGTCTTCAAGGACCAACTTTATATCTTTGTACTCATATACATTGATGACATCCTGATCTTAAGTAGTACTGAAGAAGAATACCTTGAGTACATCAAACAAGTCCTCAAGATTCTCTGAGAATACAAGTTATATGTTGTAACATAGCGGACGCTAAACTTAGCAAGTACGTCAGATTTCTTTATCTTGAATTCTTGTCTTCTTGACTCCCAGAGTCAGTAGTTCCGTGAGGCCAAATGTGTCAAAGAGGTAATCCCGAAAGTCCCTTTATCGGTATACTTGTTCTTTATGCTAACACTTTTGATCTGAGGTTTATTCACTCAAAGATACTGGGTTATTTATACAAGTTTGCTAACTATGAGGTGGCTAAGTTATGACTACATTTCCTATGAGTCAGTTTCTACATCTGCTAAGATCTCTACATTTGCTAAGATCTCTACATCTGCTAAGATCTCTACATCTGCTAAGATCTCTATATCTGCTAAGATCTCTATGGTTGCTAAAGTTTCTACAGTTGTAGAATGACTGTTATACTATATTGGGAATCGGATTTGTGTGCTATGATCAAATGTCTATTCCCTGATTCTTGTTACTATTTTGGATCAACTGTCACAACTTCCTCCTGAATAGGTGATTCATCCCTGAAACATCCTATTCACTTGAATTCCCAAGCCTCAACTATCTGAATCTCCTTGTACTGCGCAATTTGTGTCATCACATTCTCCCAATGTTGTCTCCTAACCTGGCTGAAATCTCCTGGTACTACTCCTTGGAACTGGGCTAGAGCTGGTTCGTCATCCCTGAATAGGTGGTATATTCTGGTAGCAATGAGGATTTGAGTATGAGAGAGCTGACACTCACAAATCCAATCTTCTCTGTCCATAGCTGGTTTTGAATTCAACAGTTGTCCCAACTTGAAGTATTCCTGAAACTTGATTCGGTTTTGATAGACCTTGAAGTGTGAGATCTGGGACAAGTGTGTGTTTACCATGCTTTGGATACTGTCAAAGGATTCATCCATTGTAGGTGGTTCTGTAGAGCACCACTGTCTTTCTATAACTCTTTGAGCAGCACTAGTGATCTTGAGGGCTGTGGCTGTACTTCGTTGATTTGCCATGATACTTCTTGAGTCAGTTTCAGTGAATGGTGGTGGGAATTATTGTGCCTGAGGGCTTTCGTAGTCAGAAAGTAGTCCCTTTTATATCTTGCACCAGATAAGGTCCTTCCCACTTGGGCTCCAGTTTTCGTGACTAAGAAGCTTCCACCATATTCCGATACACCAGGACTTCATCTCTTATCTTAATAATCTCCAGGGGCTTGTGAGTTTTTTCCACATTGTTCTGCTGTAATGCCTGTGCCTTGATGATATAATCCTCTGCCTTTTTCCTAATTTGGTGCAATCTCTGTATCTCCATTTCCACATGCTTCCAGACTGCGTCATTGTTTGCTAACAAATTTCCACTAGAACTTTCCTCTCCGAATAGCATTTCTCGCAGTATGAAGTGGGTGCTTTGTGATCATATATCTCGCAGAGTGGATAATGCTATTGAAAGATAGTGGTCCCAGTTTCCATATTCATCACAGATCTTGGCAATGACATTCTTGAGGGTCTTGTTGGTTTGTTCCACCTGTCCATTTCCTTGCAGGTGATAGGCTGTGGTCTTGATGTGTTGAATCTTGTACTTTTTGTAAAGAATCTCATGGAACTGATTGACAAATTCCATTCCTCTGTCTATAGTAACTTGCTTCGGGGTCTTGAATCAGCAGATGATTTCTCTGTACAAGAAATCAGCAATTGATTGTGCATTGGCTTCCTTGAGGGGTCCGGCTTCTACCCATTTTGTAAAAAGGTCTACAATCACAATGACATATCAGTTGCCTGTCAATGTTAGGGGTAGTGGACTGATTACATCCATTGCAATGTGGGCAAATGGTATTGGCTCAATGTCTGCTGATCCAGGTGCTTGATTCCATTGGTCTTGTTTCTGCTTCTGGCATTTGTCACAGGTCCTGACAAATTGCCTGATATCTTCTTCCATTCCTGGCCACCACATGGTTCTTTTTGCCTTATTATATGTGTTTGTTCCCCCTATGTGGCCTTGCTCATGTACTTCCTTCATCACCTGATTCTTCCAGTGCTCAGGGATGACTAATTGCTGTCCTTTCTTGAGTATTTCTTCATCAGTTTCAAATTGTTTCCATGTCCGATTAATAATTGTTTTTGTTCATTCTTCCAGATGCAGGGGTATTTTCGCTGCCCCAAGTAGCTGATGATTCTGTAGTACAGCTCCTTATTCATGATGATTATATAGGGTTTGGGTCCTTCGGGGCATCCGTGAGAGGGCATCAGCATTGGCATTCGTTCTTCCAGAGCAGTGGGTGATTGTGGCATCATAGGCTTGCAGCTTCATGATCCATCGAGCATAGATTCCTTTTGGCTCACTGGTAGTGAGCAACCAGGTGAGTGCCGAGTAGTCTGTCTGGATAGTGAAGTGTCTTCCAGCCAAGTAGTAGTGGAACTTCTCTACAGCCCAGATAACTGCAAGGCATTCTAGCTTGTATGACTCATAGGACTGCTCAGCTCCACGAGTACCTCTGCTGAGATAGGCTACCACATATTCGGCACCATTCTTCTTCTGGGCAAGGACAGCTTCAAGTCCCATTGCACTGGCATCTGTCTGCAGGATGAACTCTTGAGTCCAGTCAGGTCTTCTCAAGATTGGAGCCTGTGTCAATCTGGTCTTGAGTTCGTTGAAGGCCAGTTGCTGCTGTTGTGTCTACTGGAATTTGACCTCTTTCCTGAACAGGTCATAAATGGGACTAGCGGTGTGAGAGAATCTTCGAATGAATCTTCTATAGTAGGATGTAAGACCCATAAAGGCCTGAGCTTTGGTGATGCTGGTGGGTACTGGGTATGCTGCTACTGTCTTGATTTTTGCGGGGTCAGTATGTGTTCCTTCATAATTGATAATGTGTCCAAGATATGCAATCTCTTCTTCTCCAAATTTGCATTTCTTAGGCTTGATGTAGAGGCCATGTTTGCAGAGCCTTCTAAGGATTTCCTTGATGTGTTCCAGGTATTCCTTGGCTGTCCGACTGAAGATGATCACATCATCTACATATACCATCATCCATTTTTCCATAACATCTCTAAAGATGCTATTCATCATTTGCTGGAAACTTGCTGGTGCATTGCACATTCCAAAGGGCATGCAAAGGTAGACATAGGTTCCATCTGGAGTAATGAAGGCTGATCTTTTGCTGGCTTCAGATGTAAGGCCAATTTGATAGAATCCTGAGAATAGATCCAGGGTGGTGTAGAACTATGCTTCATTTCCCAGCATAATGAGGATATCACCGATATTGGGTAATGGTTGTCTGTCCTTTTCTGTGACCTCATTGAGTCTTTGGTAGTCTGTGCATAGTCTTGGTGCGAATTCTCCTGGTTGGCTTCCTTTCTTTGGTGCTAGGACGATAGGTGATGACCAGGGGCTGCTAGCTTCCTTGATGATACCAGATTCCTCCATTTCCTTGATTTCCATCTTGAGCCATTCCCTATAAGCTGGTGGAATGGGGCGGGCCTTCTGATAGATCAGCTTTGCATCTCCTATATTGACATCATGATAGAATAGAGGCTCCTTGATCTTGATGTCCTTGAAATCTGTGGCCAGTACATCTTCAAATGTATGCAGGAGGTCTGCTAATTCTTTCCTAAGAGGGAAGTTCCTTCTGACTATGTAGGTGTGTTTGTCTTGACTTTCCTCCTTCTTGTGCTCTAGTTCAGTAATCTTGGTTACTGCAAAGACTCCTCTTCCTGTAGAGCCAAATCTAGCTCTTCCTTGCTCAGTTTGCCTGATATTGGAGACTTCTTTGATTCTTGGGTTAAGGATGGGTAGGATGAGCATTTGTGCCAGCTGATCCTTCTTCCTTACTTCGAATGAAATTGTTGGGTTGTGATTCCTGGCAAGGAGAAGGATTTCTCCTGTGTAGTCTGAGTCGATGACTCCTCCTTCTATAGATATTTCACTTTTTGCCAAGCTGCTTCTTGTCTTGAGGATTCCAACGTGGTTTGGCGGGATGGTTACTTCAATTCCTGTTCCGAGGATGATGGTGGTCTGTGGTTCAAGGATTGTATGAGTGGTGGTAGATAGATCCATTCCAGCTGTATTTTCTGATTTATACTGGGGCATGACTGCATCAGTGTGGATTCTTCATATTTTGACTGTGATATCTTCCTCCTCATCTTTACTATCGTCCAATAGTTCGGGTGGTCCATCCTCAGGTTCCTTCTGATTCCTTTTTGGCCTGTTGGTAATCTTCTTTACTTCAATGATACAGGAATAGCAGCGATCCAAGTGTTGGGCACAGTACATTCCTTCACCATGGGGATACCTTCCTTGTGGGGCATATCCATCTGCAATTCTTGTATACCATTCTTTGTCTGATAGCTGCTTGCCTTTTCCTTTCCTTGTGGTGACCATATAGGCCTCTTCCTCTTGTTCTTCCTTCATCTCGGGGCGGATTCCTTTGTGGACATTGATGGGAATTCTGATCTTCCTGCCTCGATAGACAATCTGCATCTTCTGAGCACTGAGATCAATCATTGCCTTGGCTTTATAAAGCCATTGATTTCTGATGAGAATATCATAGTTGGTTGCATTAGTGACAATGACGTCTACTGGGATGGTGGCTTCTCTGAACTTGATTGGAACATCTCGGATCTTTCCCAAGGGTGTTGCTCATGTTCCATCAGCTGTGACAAATACCAGTTTTGTGGCTTCTTCTATCTCCCACCCCAGGCAGTCTACCGCCTTCTTAGTGATGAGACATCCTCCAGCTCCTGTATCAATGATGGCTTCAAAGACTCAGTCTTCGATTTGGCAGGTGGCATATGCTGATGTTTTCCGATTGTCTTCACTCTCTTCATCTGAGTCTTCTTGTGCATTGTTGGCTTCAATTATTCTTCAGCCTTGGTCCTTGCTGATATCCGAAATTCCTGACCTCATTTGTTGTCTAAAAGTCGGGATTTCTGCAAGTTGGCCAAAGGTCGCATTGACTTTTTGGTCTTTGAGATCCTTGAAGATATCATACTTGAAGGTCTTGGTCTTGCACAACTTCTGCTCCTTCTTTCCTTCACTTGATGGTGTAGTGTTCTGGATGATATCTTCTACTGCCTGTTCTAGCTCAGCATCTTGTTCCAGCTCCATGTCTTGGTCAGCCTCGCTTGGCTGTGTTTCTTTTTCGACAGCTACTTCTGACCTTTTTGTTTATGCTTGGGTCTTCTTTGGAGGCCTCCCCACTGGCTTCTTGTAAGGAGTAGCTTGGTTGTCCTTCTTGCTCGAGGTGGCAGGGTAGGCTTCCCATTCTTCCTGCTCTTCCTCTGATTCTCCAATTTCCTTGAAGGTGATAGTATTTACCTGTTCTCGATTCCTAGCTGCATTGCTTGGCTGAGCCTTGCGCTTGTTCTCTGCCATGCATTCTGAGGCATAATGGCCTTCTTCCTTGCAGTTGTAGCATGTTATAGATCGTCTTTCATTTGTGGCAGCAAACTTCTGCACTGGTTGTCTTTTGAACTCTTTGACTACATCACTGAGATGTGCAGTCATTTCTGCAAACTGTTTGGCCAGTTCCTCCATTGGATCGGCCTTCCTTGATTCTTGTTGTAGTGGTTGTTGTTGTTGAGTATTCCAGTTGACTATGGCAGTTGGGACTATGTGGGTATTCCTTGGTTCAATTTTTACTCCGGTTATTCTTTCCATCATGTGCCCTTGTGGGTGTCTGGCAGTCCAGTATCTTTGAGCATAGGCGACTTTCTGTATTAAGTCCAGTGCCATTGGGGTGGATCAGATGGCTAGGGCGATTTCTTGGTGGATACCTTTTATAAAGGTATTTTTGGCCACCTGGTCTTGAACTGCATCAGGATAGTCAGCAAGGACTATTTGATACCAGATCCTTGTGTAGAATGTGTTTGGGTCTTCGGACATTCCTTGACAAATGGTATTCAATTGATCCTTGAGGGATTGTTTGATTTCATCAGTATAGTAGGCATTTCAGAGCCAGGCTTTCATGGCTAACAGTGTTGCCAGGGCATTAGCTCCTGCATGGTTGACTGCAGTGAAGGCGGTTCTTACTGGGCCTTGAAGGCTTACAGGGAGTAGGACTACTTGTTGTGCTGGTGTTAAGGTCCTAACAGCAGCGTATTGCTCGAAATCATCAATGAAAGTGATGATTGATTCATCGGAGGTATATCCATAGAATACGGGTGATCTCATATCCATTCTGTCTGGTTGGGTTGTGTAGGTTCTTGTGGCGGTTGTTCATTATTCAGCTTGAAAGTGAGGGATTCATCTTGAATCACCAGCCAATGGGCACCAAGTTGTAACGTAGCAGATGCTAAACTTAGCAAGTATGTCGGATTTCTTTATCTTGAATTCTTGTCTTCTTGACTCCCAGAGTCAGTAGTTCCATGAGGCCAAATGTGTCAAAAAGGTAATCCCAAAAGTCCCTTTATCGGTATACTTATTCTTTATGCTAACACTTTCGATCTGAGGTTTATTCACTTGAAGATACTGGGTTATTTATACAAGTTTACTAACTATGAGGTGGCTAAGTTATGACTACATTTCCTATGAGTCAGTTTCTACATCTGCTAAGATCTCTACATCTGCTAAGATCTCTACATTTGCTAAGATCTCTATATCTGCTAAGATCTCTATAGTTGCTAAAGTTTCTATAGTTGTAGAATGACTGTTATACTATATTGGGAATTGGATTTGTGTGCCATGATCAAATGTCTATTCCCTGATTCTTGTTACTATTTTGGGTCAACCGTCACAATGTGAAGCTTAAGAAATGTGAATTCTTTAAGGATTAAGTTAAATATCTTGGATACATTGTATCAGCTAAAGGAATTCAAGTAGACCCAAGGAAAATACATGCTATTGAACAGTAGCCTGTATCAGCAAGCCTAACTAAACTTAGGTCCTTTCTTGGTCTGGCTGAATACTATCACCAATTTGTCAAGAATTTCTCTGGTATAGCAGAATCCTTAACAAATCTCCCATAAAAAGAACCCAACTCTGACCACTATGTTTCCTACATCTGAGACACCTTCTGTCAGCAAGCTTTTCAAGAACTCAAGAACTAACTGTCTGATCTATGTATCTGTCTTTAGAAATATAGACCCAAAGTTGAAGTTTATAGTTACTACTGATATATCTAACTTCATAATTGGTACAGTCATCTCTCAAGATGATGGTCAAGGACACAGACCTATTGTCTTCAAAGTCAAGAAAATTGTCTCCTATAGAACAAAAGCTAGCTACTCATGAAAAGGAACTGGCAATTATATATATCCTCAAGATCTAGTGATACTACCTAGAAGGAGTTAAGTTTGATATAATCATAGATCACAGGTCTCTTCAGTATATCAATACTTAACCAACTCTTTCCCATCAATAAGCCAAGTGGAGCCAGTTACTTCAGACCTTTATCCCAAATATCATCTATAAGCCTAGCAAAACTCTAGTTGTATCAGATACACTCTCAAAAAGACCTAACCTTGCTGCTATTTTACAAGTTACCATGGCACCTGAATTCCTTAACCAGATCAAGATGGTATACAAATAAGACTCCCTGGTTCTACAAAAGGACACTAAGAAATTCAAGAAAAAGTACACTTTTAAGGACAACTTTATATATATA
>RQIL01040980.1:0-16414 GCA_003951145.1 Jimgerdemannia lactiflua | reverse complement strand
ATAAAAATATATCTAAAGTCAATAAATAATATAATCATTATCTTTATAATATTTTAATCCAGATCATATGACCAGCTCATAATTAATATTCAGATAAATAGAAATAGAAATAGAAAGAAGAATGGAATAGAACAAAATAAGAAGAGAACTGATATGTGTAAGAGGTGGTTATCATTCAAGTTGACTATTTAAAAATAGATGATTCACAACAAGAAGAATAGAAGCATATTGATTTATGATAATTTGAAATGAAATCCTTTCAACTCGGCCGCTCTACCTGAGCTCATCAGCGTATAGGAATTTTCCTGGCCCAAGTAATGGTGATGGAAGATCTCTACAGTCCGGAGCATGGGCAGTCCCCACCATTGCGACCTACATACCTTGAATTGCTACTGTAGTCTACCATAGTCGAAGGGTTTGCAATAAATGAATGCACGTATTTTATTACCTCCAACACCAATATCGACCTCCGAGCCCCTTAGGAAGAAGTGATCTACGAGTGGATTCAGATGGCGTTTACCGTCTTTTCACAATAGCTTAATAATGTCAAGCGCGCCTGCAACGTGGAAGCATACCATTTGTTGCAAAGAAAATTATATACTTTTCTGAGACGACGGGCAATCTTGCCGTGAAGGTAATTCACACTCAGATCTCCTTCAAGAGAGACTTCACCGGACCTGTTTTTGGAAATTTCGTCGGGATTCGTTTATGGTTATAGGGTTGTGCGTTTTGAATGGGAAAAATCATTCGCTCCTTGTTTGATGCTCTCCGTCTACACATACTCATGTCTCGGATTATCACCCATGTTCTTAACATAATAAAAAAAAAAATGTCTCCATCCTTTGTCCATTTGTTACACCGCCTCGATTTCACATGACGGCAAGCTTAATTCTAACCATTTTTTACCTAGGCTTCGATTACAAAGCAATATTCTTTGTTCTGAACTGCCCAATATTGAAACTTGGGTAGTACACGGGAAGACAGTCACGGTTGTGATGAGAACGGCCATGAGACTGAATGTTTTCACTGTGTTTGAAAGGGTTTCATGTGTTTGGGAATGCGTTAAGGTTGTCGTTCGCATCGGAGTCGGATAGGATCTAATTGGTATAGCTTGCGGGTTAACCCGGGTAATCCAACTCTATCCGCAGAATGTCAGAATGAAGTATTTTCTATTCCTTTATCTGATAGCTCGGTCGTGATCCCCGGATTTGGCGTTTATCCCAATTGGCGTTTCAAGTAATATATATAATGCATAGAACTCTGCTCTTCCCTCACACCTTTTTCTATATCATTTCGAACATTCATCCGACATACTTATGACACTCACAAACATTACTCCGCGACCAGACGTCGGCCTTAACCTCAAGGACGATATCTCCTCCATCTGGAACGACTCGACCTTCCACGACATGACCATCGTCTGCGCTGACGGCGTGGAGATTAGCGCCAGTCGTGTCGTCCTGGCTTCAAGGTTTGTACGCTTCTTTCTACACGGTTTCGTTCCCGTCCACCCTACTCTCCCATACAAAATCTGACGTGTAATCCCAACAGATGCGCAGTGTTCAAGGCAATGCTGTATGGGCCCATGCGAGAGTCGATCTCGGGCAAGGTTGAGCTCCACTGCATCGATTCCACGGCTCTGCAAGTCGTCCTCAGCTATTTGTATACCGGGACCGCTGAAATCGTCGACTCGAACCTTACCATTGCGGTGGAGGTGTATCGTGCCGCAAGCTTTTTGCTGCTTCCCGGGCTCATGCAGATGGTAGTGGAGCGAGCGAGGGAGGTCTCGGATCTTTGGATTGCCGTGTCTCTGTTCAACGAAACAGTCACGAGGGTGCTTTGGACGGATGAAATTAACAGGGCACTTCTCAAGGCGTTCTGTACTCACCCTCTTGCCATTAGTGACCTAACCGAGCTTTCCCATGAGGCTCTGGAGTTGTTGCTAATGCAATCCCACACGATGGAGTTTAACACTCCTGAATTCGACCTCTTGCTTTGTGTGGTAGATTGGGCGTGGGCACGTAACGATGATGCACCGTCCAAAACCGAGCGTCATGCCATTCTTGGCATAGTTAAATCTTCGCCCGCGAAATCGGGCGTAAAGATTCTCTTGGGTGAAGGCTCGTCGCTGCCCACGATGATGCAACACATGGACCTGACGATTATCTGTCCTCTCCGCCTGAAGGGTTTAACTGACTCCATCGACTTATTCGCCAACATTCCCCTCGACTACATGGACTCCCACGTCTGTAACATCGAGTGCACGCTGACCCATCCCTCCAGTCACCGCGGGAGGCCCAAGCTCGTCTGGGACCGATCCCAACTCGGCGATAACATCAGCGTCTCGGACTGCGGCACCACCGTGGCCTCCAACCGGTTCCCATCTTCCAAGGGGGGCCCGTGGACTGTGCGGTTGACTAATCCTTTTGTCGCCGGCCGTGGCGACGGCGTGCACGAGTGGGACATTGTCGTCGAATCCATTGGTTCGCGACACGGTCACCCCATGATCGACGTCGGCGTCGTCGGGGAGGCATTTGCGGGATTCTGTGGTAATATGACGTGTACGCCCATAGCGTGGACGTTTGAGTCCTTGGGCGATCGGGTTCACGCCGTGTGGTCCCAGACCCACGTGACGAATGGGCAGTTTGGGACGAAGGTGCAGAGTGGCGATGTGCTGACGTTTTCTCTGGATATGAATAAGCGGACTTGCGCCATTTCCATTAATGGATGGGACTATGGAGTCGCTTGGAAGGATCTGCCAGATAAGGTGTACCCCGCCGTAACATTACATTCTCAAGCGAGATATCGTGTAAAATTTCATAATAATGATATTTCCGAACTTTAATAAAATCTTTAAGTTACTCGCTGTTTTCAAGGATGTGTTATATATGTTGATATGTTGCCACACTATACGAGGCGCTACAAATTCGTGACGCCGATCTGAACAAGCCACACAGGATAATTTTTTTGAGATGTCGACCGCTCATAGTACCGAAACCCTGTAGATAACCGAAAAGTCTCAGTGTGGAGGCGGTATAACTGTATCGTTTCATTTGTCTTGATGGCAAAAGTTGGGCGTCTCGATCACGACTCACATCTCCGAAGATCCGTCAGCTGACCGTTGGGACAATCGAACACCAGGCATGTTTACCACCGACTTGATTCAAAGAGGAAATCGAGGGGTGACGTCGACACGGGTTTTGTTGCGAAGCGGAGAGAAGAAAGCGTTGTGGGATGATTTGATGGTGACTAGGCAACAATTTGACATGGGTGAGACGATGACGTAAGTGCCATGTGCGGCGGAAACGTTCCAAGTTCTTTCCAACGACTACTCCATTTGATACAATGGAGCAGACACTTTCTTCTATACCATCCCCACCACCACCCACCACCACCACCACCACCTCCACCACCGCCACCACCCCTACTCCCACCATTACCCCCACCACTACCACTACCACCACTACCACCATCCTCCCCGTCGAGCTCATTGTCGCCGTTTTCGAAAACCTCGATGGCATCTCCCTGGCTCGTTGCTCCCAGGTTTGCTCCGCCTGGACCTCCATCATCCAAAGCTACGACGACGTGCTCTGGAGCCAAGCTGTTCGCCGGGATCTCGACCACGACGGAGGCCGAATGCTATGGTCGCTAAGAGTTCCCAACCCGCGCGACCTCGACGACGTCGGGGACGGTCCCATGAATAACACCGCAGGCGTCGCGTCCGAACATGGGACCGAGAAGAACCGCGCCACCGACGCGTCTTCCTCGAACCGACCGAGGCGCACCTGGAGAGACATGTACCGCATCACCCGAAACTGGTACACCGGAAACTATCGCGGCTACTTCCCTCGCGCCATCCACACTCCTCCCCCACATTTCCGTCCGACCTGCGTTCTCGGCATTCCGCAAGAATCCTACCATAATACTCACCTGACCCTCACCAGCCGCGGCTACCTCGTCCGCTCCAACCCATCCTACCGCCTCCCCGACTACAACCTCCCTAGCGCAACCCCGACCCCTGTCCTCTCCGACACCCGCACCATCCTCCTGCAGGACCCGCGTACAGGACGCGTCGTCTCACACCTCGAGAATGCCGACGGCAGCGACGTGACGTGCCTCCACGCGGGTCCCAGGTCTCGCTGGCTCGTCACGGGCAGCTTCGACGGGAGCGTTGGAATATGGGATTTGGAGAGGGGGAAGAAGGTCAAGACTTGGTTGGGGCATCGCGGGAATGTGCTTTGTGTGAAAATGAATGATAGCGGTACGTGCGTTTGTTGGGTTTGGTAGTGGTGGGCGTTGTGCGTGGGCTTTGTTTGATCAATGTCACCCTCGTATGCCAAATTCTTTCTTTATTACTTATCCTAACCATCTCTACCACAGTCGTCATCAGCGGCGGCTTCGACAATACCATCCGCGTCTGGGACCTCCCACCCACGCATCCACCTTCCTACTTTTCCCCGCGCTCCTCGTCCTCCTACCCAACCCCGGCCACCACCCCACACACCGTCTGGCGCGGCACCATCGACATTTCCTCCTTCTCTGATGCCGGCGACGCATGGTTGGGAGGGGTTTGGGAGCTCGCCGTCTCAGACACTCTCGTCGCATGCACGTCAGATGCCTGCGGACCCATGCTCGTCTTCTCACTCCTAACCGGAACCCTCGTCTACGAGCTGAACGGCGCCGGGATTGCAGGCCACTCGTACGAGAGCATGTGTATCACGCCCTTCTTCCTGCTTACGACCGGCAGCGTCACGGACATATCCTCCATATCCGCCTGCATCAACGTGTGGGACTTACGCACGGGTCGACTGCTACGGAGGCTCGTGCCCGATACGGACGGGGTCCCAGAGGCGCGGATCGCCTCCATGTCGGATGTGCGCGTCCTGCCTGATGGCGCGGGGTTGGTTGTCAGGTTATGTGATCAATGGAGTCGTAAGGATTGGGTTTATGCTTGGAGCTTTGAGGGGAGGGGGGAGGGATGCGAGGAAGGAGATGCTGAAACGGAGAATGTCTTCGTGCAGAAGATTGGTGGGGAGGGGATTGGAGCGTTTAAGGAGCCCGGAGAGTGCTATGGGAATACGTGGGTTTGTTGGGCGTGATTATCGGCGCTGGCGGAGGAATTGTGTGTCAGGAAGGTTGCACGTCATAGATTTTGCGATGACGCGGTTTGGTATTATTTATTCATTTAATTGCGCGGCATCCTCGCTCGTGCTTACGTAGAACCTGCTACGAAACAATCGGATAGTTCGTTGGTCGCATCCATCTTTATCGTTCTCTAATGACAATGATGTAATGTGCTTTATTATGCATGAGGCTGGTGTAGCTTTCTCTGTATTATTGATGGGGATGGCAGGGGAATTTAAATCTGGAGAGAGAAGACGATTAAGAGGGTTCTGTTTCTTAAAGAGATATATTGGAAGCAGAGTTTATTGTTAGAAGCAAACTTTGCTTTTGGTCAGGATGTGGCCGACCTTGAGCGAGACAGAACTGCATCTCGATGCGGCAGTTAGTTTTAATATTAATAGTAACATTATCTCGACATTTCACCTTCAAGCTAGCAACGGCTCCCATCTCCCTAGTAAATAATCCCCACATTCTGACTCTCTCTGAAATGTATGCAATTCATCTGATACCGGCCCTCGCTCTAATAAATTTAGAAATGAGTACACCACATAGAACATGTCCAACGAGATTCGTCCTCTCGTGCGCTTATTTTTTTGTGGATGACTTCCAGGGGTTCGTGTGTACGGCTCTTGCTATGGGTATTGGTGTCGCTCGTTTGTGTCGTTGTCGTTTTCTGTACACTCGGTGATCCGAGTTAAAGCAATTCAAGCGATGCGGGATGCAGTATACTGATCTCCCGATATTGAAACGTTGTACGAATGGAATGCTCGGCAATCCTACACGCTAACCACGAGAAATTGCACAAAACTATCGAGACAAGAGATGAATGATTTAAAATAACATGCTCAGAGTGGTATTTTCTACACATACGCACTGTTCAGACAAAAGTACATATTCTCATAAGTTGTACATCTATTCACAACATCGCCATCATTTTCGTCACTAACTCCCTGAAAACCTCAACTTCCTCACACCTTTCCATGACCTCCTTAAAATTATCGCACTTACGTATGTCATTCACATTCTGTAGAACATACTCTATGACACTCTTCTTCAAGGGAGGGTAGACATACGCCCAATCAAACAAGATCTGGAGCGCAGTTGCCGGGGTGAGCTCCTGCAGAATTCTATTCTCGACCTCTGCGGTGAGCTCGCTGATCTGGTACTTGTCCGAGAGGCGGTAAAGATCGCGCAGAGTCGCACCGGCGAACCTGTCGGGGTCCAGGAAGCCGCTGTAGAGGAACCAGAGCATCGCCCTGAAGCACGGCGCCGTTGTGTCTGTGACCTCGATGGTCGCATTTTCGCCCTTCGCTTGGCTCTCCATCATACCGCTGCTGAACATGGCCTTGAAATAGTCACACCTGCTGGTGATGACGTTCTTGTCGGCCTTAATGATTTGGCCACTGACTTTGAAATTCACGTATAGGTTGCTCATCATCAGCTCGAAGAGGGTTTCGAGGGACTTATTGGCAGGCATTTCATACGATAACCTGGCTTCAATAGTAATACCCTCGTCTCCGAGAGATTGAACAAGTGTCACCCGCTCACAAAAGTCTGGGTCGCCTGTATGTGGAAAGATGGCAACGAATGTTAACACTATGTACACAGGGATGTTATTTGTACGATGAACCAAAAATAATGTCATATCGTTCAGTTCTCACCCCAGCTTGACGAAGCGGAGATAAAATCACATTTAAAGGTCTTGTTTGCCAAGCCTTTCTTCGATGAAGCCGACCAACAAAGGAGTGTGATATTGACATTTGGACGGACGCGAAAAACCTCCATCGGGTCTCGCTGTTCCGCCTTGACAAAAGCCGCTACAAATCCCTCCTTGGTAGTCTTTGTTCCGTTCTGTAAATCGATTTGGCCGTAAGAATTCCAACAGCAATATTAAAAGTACAAAGGAGACTCTCAGAGTAGACTCGATGACTTGCCGGATAGAACACCAGTTTCCAGCCGTCGTTGGCCGGAGTATACGCAGTACGGCTGGTATATGATCTCTCCTTCAAGTCGCAAAGCTTCCCAAACACCCAGCTGAAGGAGAAAAACGTATTGTCAGGCATATTGAAATAAGTAATAGCGAGTTTGACAAATTGGGGGTTAGAGCGGAGTTGGCGACATGCAGGAGGTGGCTTGGTGCGACACGTCAGTTGGCGCAGTCGCTCTTTCCCAATGCAAAGCTCCGCCAACCCCGCTCCTCGACCCTTTCGCCTTTAGATCCTTGCTCACCAACACCTCCACTGTCGTCCACACTGTTGGCACAATTGCCAATCAGAAGAATTATGGTGATCAAGGGACTTACGAAAAGCTGAACCGCGACGCAGTTGTCACTATCGTAAGGGGACTGGCCGCCTCCACCGAAGAAGTGCCCGGTGTATTTCTCATCAGCGAGCGCTTCCCCCGGGTGGATTCTCGACGAAAGATACATCAGGACGAAGAGGGAGGCCGAGAAAATCCTCGTGGGTGTGGTGATCTTCTGGCCAGGTTAGCTAAAGCTATGGTAACGCTGCCTCCTTGCCTGCTCTTCATTGACCACCGATTGCCATGACTACCTTGCTCAAACTATCCAGGCATCGTCTACGCATACCACCAGCGCCAGTTTGTGGTCCCGATTGCCTTCGGCGCCTCTTCATTTCCGTCCTCTTCTCGCCCTTCAAGTCCTATATCCCTGACTCGTTCACCTTTCTCACGGATCGGCCATGTTGAGATTGGTGATAATGCATAGGCTTTGTTGATCAATGTCACCCTCGACACAGCATCACGTATGCCAAATTCTTTCTTCATTCCCTACAGTCGTCATCAGCGGCGGCCATCCGCGTCTGGGACCTCCCGCCCACGCATCCACCTTCCTACTTCTCCCCGCGCTCCCCGTCCTCCTACCCAAACCCGGCCGCCACCCCGGCCATCTCACATACCGTCTGGCGCGGCGCCATCGACATCTCCTACCTCTCTGCTGCTGGCGCATGGTTGACAGAGGTTTGGGAGCTCGCCGTCTCAAACATACACGTCAGACTCCACCGGACTCGTGTTCGTCTTCCCATTTCTAACCGGAACCCTTATCTACGAGCTGAATGGGTATCACTCTTTGTATTATTGGTGGGGATGGCAGGGTAATTTAAATTTGGAAGAAAAAGACGATTAAGAGAGTTCTATTTCTTAAAGAGATATATGGGAAGCAGAGTTTATTGTTAGAAGCAAACTTTGCTTTTGGTCAGGATGTGGCCGACCGGCGTCTCGATGTGGCAGTTAGTTTTACGATATTAATAATAACATTATCTCGACATTTCACCTCCAAGCTAGCAACGGCTCCCGTTTCCCTAGTACATTCTGACTCTCTGAAATGTGTACAATCCATCTGATACCGGCCCTCGCTCTAATAAATTTAGAAATGAATACACCGCATAGAACATGTCCAACGAGATTCATCCTCTCGTGCGCTTATTATTTTTGTGTCCCTCGAGTTTGTCGTTGTCCTTTTCTGTAAACTTGGTGGTGGAGATAAAACAATTCAAAAAATTACAGGATATGCAGTATACTGACCTCTCGATCGGAAATGGAAGACGCGTGTGCATTGATACCAATTGAAACATCAGTTGCATGGAATGCTCGACAATCTACACGCTAACCACGAGAAATGATGAACTAATACTGCATAAAACTATTGAGACAAGAGATGGATGATTTAAAACAACATGCCAGAGCAATGCTTTTTCTACGCATACGCACTGTATTCACAATATCGTGACAATTTCTATCACTAACTCCCTGAAAACCTCAACTTCATCGTATCTTTCCATGACCTCCTTAAAATTCTCGCACTTGCGTATGACATTCACATTCTTTATAACGTACTCTATGATACTCTTCTTCAAGGGAGGGTAGACATGAGCCCAGTCAAGCAGGATCTCGAGCGCAGTTGCCGGGGTGAGCTCCTGCATAATTCTATTCTCGACCTCTGCGGTGAGCTCGCTGATCTGGTACTTGTCCGAGAGGCAGTAAATATCACGTAGAGTCGCACCGGTGAACCTGTCGGGGTCCAGAAAGCCGCTGTAGAGGAACCAGAGCATCGCCTTGAAGCACGGCGCCGTTGTGTCTGTGATCTCGATGGTCGCGTTTTCGCCCTTTATCTGGTTCTCTATCATGCCGCTGCTAAACATGGCTTTGAAATAGTCGCACCTGCTGGTGATGATGTTCTTGTCGGCCTTAATGATTTGGCCACTGACGTTGAAATTCACGTCTAGGTTGCTCATCATCAGCTCAAACAGGGTTTCGAGGGGCTTATTGACAGGCATTTCATACAATAATTTGGCTTCAATAGTAATACCCTCATCTCCAGGAGGTTGAATAAGTATCTCCTGCTCACAAAAGTCTGGGTTGCCTGTATGTGGAAAGATGCCAACGGATGTTAGCACTGTGTACAGGGATGTTATTTGTATGATCATATCATTCAGTACTCACCCCAATTTTCTTTAGTGGAGGTAAACTCTTTTTCCAAGGTCACCTCTGCAAAGAGTTTCTTTGATGAAGCCGACCAACAAAGGAGTGTGATCTGGACATTTGAACGGACGCGAAAAGCCTCCATTGGGTTTCGCTGTTCCGCCCTAATACTAACCGCTACGAACCCCTTCGTGCTATTATTTGCTCCGTTCTGTGAACCGATTTGGCCATAAGAATTAAGACAGCAATATCAAAGAACAAAAGAGACTCCCAGTGTAGACTTAGGTAACTTACCGGACAGAACATCAGACTCCAGCCGTCGTTGGTCGGAGTATACGCAGTACGACTGGTGTATGTTCTCTTCTTCAAGTCGCAAAGCTTCCCGAACACCCAGCTGAAGGAAAAATCCGTTTTCACCGTTTTGTCAGCCATGTTGAAATAGGTGAGAGCGAGTTTTGGGTTAGAGCTAGTAGGTGGCTTAGTGCGACACGTCATTTGGCACACTATATACCTTGCCGGCATCGTCTCATACCAGCGCCAGTTTATGGTCCTGATTGCCTTTGGCGCCATCTTTGTCTCCGTCCTCTTTTCGCCCTTTAAATCCTATATCCCTGACTCGTTCACCTTTCTCACGAATCGGCCATGTTGAGTTTGGTGGTTGTGCGTGAATTGACGTCCGATTCGATTCGAAATACAATAACTCGATAAAAAAAAACATATTCTTTGTTGTGCTGGATTTGCGAATCCAACATGTTTTGGTCGAGTTATTGAAAAATTAGGTTCGAATCAAACTTCATTGGTTCGAATTGGAGTCGATTCGATTCGTTCCGAGCACTAGTTGTGCGTAGGCTTTGTTTGATCAATATCACCTTCGACACAACATTGTGTATGCCAAATTCTCTATCCTATCAGCGTCTGGGACCTCCCACCCATATATCCACCTTCCTACTTCTCCCCTATCCAACCAACCCCCGGCCACCTCACACACCGTCTGGCGCGGCACCATCGACATCTCCTATCTCTCTGCTGCCGGCGACGCATGGTTGACAGGGGGTTTGGGAGCTCGCCGTCTCAGACACTCTCGTCATATGCACGTCGGACTCACTCCTAACTGGAACCCTCGTCTACGAGCTAAACGGCGCCAGGATTCACGATGTAGCGTGCTTCATTACGCGTGAGGCTGGTGTTAGGAGCAAGTTGGTGACGTGATACGTTTGGTCAGGATGTGGCCGGCAGAACATTATCTCGACATTTCGCGTTTCTCTAGTAAATGCATTTTACCTCCGGCTCCCGTTTCCCTAGTAAATAATCCCTGCAATCAACCCGATATCGGCCTTTGGTCTAATAAATTTAAAAATATTTTGAAATGGATGCACCGCATAGAACATGTCCAACGAGATTCATCATCTCTCGTGCTCGTTTTATTTTTATTTTTGTGAATGACATTTAGAGTTTCGTATATACAGCTCTTGCTATGGGTATTTGTATCGCTCGTTTGTGTCATCGTAAAACTCGGTGATGGGAGATAAAGCAATTCAAGCAATTACAGGATTTGCAGTATATTGATCTCTCGAAACGTTCATGGCTTTATGCATTGATGCCAATTTGACGATATTGAAACTCTGTGACCCATGTACGAATGGGATGATAATTTAAAACAACATGCTCAGAGTGGTGCTTTTCTACACATACGCACCGTTCAGACAAAAATATTCTCATAAGTAGTATATACATCTATTCACAATAACGCAATAATTTCCATCAATACCTCCCTGAAAACTTCGATTTCCTTGCACCTTTCCATGATCTCCTTAAAATTCTCGCACTTGCGCACGGCATTCGCATTCTTTAAAACGTACTCTATGGTCCTCTTCCTCAAGGAAGGGTAGATATACGCCCAACCAAATAGGATCTCGAGCGTATTTGCCGGGGTGAGCTCCTGTAAAATTCTATTCTCGACCTTTGTGGTGAGCTCGCTGATCTGGTACTTGTCCGAGAGGCAGTAGAGATCGCGCAGAGTCGCACCGGTAAACCTGTCGGGGTCCAGGAAGCCGCTGTAGAGAAACCAGAGCATCGCCCTGAAGCACGGCGCCGTTGTGTCTGTGACCTCGATGGTCGCATTTTCGCCCTTCACCTGGTTCTTTGTCATACCGCTGCTGAACATGGCCTTGAAATAGTCGCACTTGCTTGTGATGATGTTCTTGTCGGCCTTAATGATTTGGCCACTGACGTTGAAATTCACCTCTAGGTTGCTCATCATCAGCTCGAAGATGGTTTCGAGGGACTTATTGGCAGGCATTTCATACGACAACTTGACTTCAATAGTAATACCCTCATCTCCGGGAGGTTGAATAAGTGTCTCCCGCTTACAAAAATTTGCTGGGCCTGCATGTGGGGAAAGACGGCAACGGATGTTAATACAGAGATATTATTCGTAAGACGAACCAAAATAATGACATATCATTCAGTGCTCACCCCACTCTTCTTTAGTGGAGGTAAACTCTTTTTTGTCCAAGGTCACCTCTGCAAAAAGTTTCTTTGATGAAGCTGACCAACAAAGGAGTGTGATCTTGATATTTGAACGGACGCGAAAAACCTCCATCGGGTTTCGCTGTTCCGGCTTAACAAAAGCCGCTACGAACCCCTTCGTGCTATTCTTTACTCCGTTCTGTAAACCGATTTTACCATAAGAACTCTGAATCATATTAAAAGAAAATAGGAGGCTCCCAGAGTGGACGGTGACTTGCCGGATAGAACGTCAGGCTCCAGCCGTCGTCGGCCGGAGTATACGCAGTATGACTGGTGTATGGTCTCTCCAAGTCACAAAGCTTCCCGAACACCCAGCTGAAGGAGAAAACCGTTTTTTCAAGCATGTTGGTAATAGCGAGTTTGACAAAATTGCGGGGGAGGCAGAGAGACAATAAGTGGCTTATGTTTGGCGCACTATAAATTACCTTGTCTACAAACTATCTTGAGGCCAGTGTATCACTCTTTGTATTATTGGTGGAGATTGCAGGGGAATTTAAATATGGAGGACGAGGGTTCTGTGAGCTTTTCCAGTTCTTAAAGAGATATATGGGAAGCAGAGTTTATTGTTAGGAGCAAACTTGGTGACCTTGAGCGAGACAGGATTGCATCTCAATGCGGCAGTTATTTTTGACATTTCACCTCCAAGCTAGCAATGGCTCCCATTTCCCTAGTAAATAATCCCCACATCCTGACTCTCCCCGAAATGTGTGCAATCCATCCGATACCGGCCCTCGCTCTAATAAATTTAGAAATGAGTATATACACCGCATAGAACATGCCCAGCGAGATCCATCCTCTCTCGTGCGCTTGTTTCATTTTTTATTTATTTGTGAATTACATTCAGGCATGTACAGCTCTTGCTCCGCTGAACCATGGGTATTTGTGTCGCTCGTTCGTGTCATTCTCCTTTTCTGTTAAAATCTCGGTGATGGGAGATAAAGCAATTAAAGGGATTGCGGGATATGCATTTTACTGTTCAGTCTTACACGCTAACCACGAGAAATTATGAACCAATACTATCGAGGGGAGAGATAAGTAATTTAAACAACATGCTCGGGTAGTGCTTTTCTAAAAATACGCACTGTTTCGGAATGTTCAGACAAAAATACATATTCTCAAAGTAGGACATCTATTCACAATATCCCAATCAGTTTCGTCACTAACTCTCTGAAAACCTCAACTTCCTCGCACCTTTCCATGACCTCCTTAAAATTCTCGCAATTACGTATGGCATTCACATTCTTTAAAACGTACTCTATGACACTCTTCTTCAAGAGAGGGTAGACATACACCCAATCAAACAGGATCTCGAGCGCAGTTGCCGGGGTGAGCTCTTGCAGAATTCTATTCTCGATCTTTGCGGTGAGCTCGCTGATCTGGTACTTGTCCGAGAGGCAGTAAAGATCGCGCAGAGTCGCACCGGCGAACCTGTCGGGGTCCAGGAAGCCGCTGTAGAGGAACCAGAGCATCGCCTTGAAACATGGCGCCGTTGTGTCTGTGATCTCGATGATCACATTTTTGCCCTTTGTCTGGCTCTCTATCATACCGTTGCTGAACATGGCCTTGAAATAGTCGCACCTGCTGGTGATGATGTTCTTGTCGGCCTTAATGATTTGGCCACTGACGTTGAAATTCACGTCTAGGTTGCGGTTGCTCATCATCAGTTCGAAGAGGGTTTCGAGGGGCTTGTTGGCAGGCATTTCATACGACAACTTGGCTTCAATAGTAATACCCTCATCTCCGGGAGGTTGAATAAGTATCTCCCGTTCACAGAAGTTTGAGGCGCCTGGCATGTGGAAAGATGACAACGGATGTTAACACAGAGATTTTATTCGTACGATGAATCAAAAATGATGCCAGATCATTCAGCACTCACCCAAGCTTGCTCTAGAGGGGGTAAAATTACATCGGGCAAAGGTCTTTTTTGCCAAGGGTTTCTTTGATGAAGCCGACCAACAACGGAGTGTAATCTCGACATTTGGACGGACGCAAAAATCTCCCATTAGGTTTTGTTCCGCCGTAACAAAAGCCGCTACAAACCCCTTCGTACTGCTCTTTTTTCCGTTCTGTAAACCGATTTGGTCATAAGAATTGAGACAGCAATATTAAAAGAATAAAGGAGACTCCCAGAGTAGACTCGGTGACTTGCCGGATAGAACTGCAGGCTCCAACCGTAGTTGGCCGGAGTATACGCAGTACAACTGGTGTATTCTTTTTCCTTCAAGTCGCAAAGCTTCCCGAACACCCAGCTGAAGGAGAAAACCGTTTTCACCGTTTTGTCAGCCATGTTGACATAGGTGATAGGGTAAGAGACAGTAGGTGGCTTAGTGCGACGCGTCATTTGGCTCTTTCCCAATGTCAACTGCCGCAAAGCTCCTTCTTATCGGTGGAACAGGACTCATAGGCTCCGCCGTAGCTCGCCAGGCCTCTTCATATAACACCCTGGTTTTATCACGCACCGGCGCACCTCCGACCTCTTCAACCCTGTCCCTCAACATCCAATACTACAAGGGCAGCGCTCTCGACCCTTTCACCTTTAGATCCTTGCTCACCAACACCTCCACTGTCGTCCACACTGTTGGCACAATTGCCAATCAGAAGAATTATGGTGACCAAGGGACTTACGAGAAACTGAACCGCGACGCAGTTGTCACTGTCGCAAGGGAACTGGCCGCCTCCGCCGCCGACGAAGGGAAGAAGAAGTGCCTGGTGTATTTCTCAGCAGCGAGCGCTCCCCCCGGGTGGATTCTCGACAAAAGATACATCGGGACGAAGAGAGAGGCCGAGAAAATCCTCATGGGTGATGAGTTTAAGGATAAGTTGCGGGTGGTGATCTTTCGGCCAGGTTGGCCAGAGCTATGATAACATTATGAATTTCGCTACCGCTGCCTCCCTGCCTGCTCTTCATTAACCACCGATTGCCATGAATACTTTGTCTAAACTATCCAGGCATCGTCTACTCATACCACAAACGCCAATTCATGGTTCCGATTGCTTTCGGCGCCATCTTCGCCTCCGTCCTCTTCTCGCCCTTCAAGTCCTATATCCCTGACTCGTTCACCTTTCTCACGGATCGGCCAGTGTCCGACGAAGTGGTGTCCAAAGCGGTATTGCGTGCGGTGGAGCAAGAGGATGTCGAAGGCGTTGCGGATATTGCAAAGATTCAAGAGCTGGCCTTAGAGTGGAGCAAGGTGCACCGCGAGTAGAAATAGCGTGTGCCGCATTGCAATCTGCCCAGCCTTCATATTGCCAAGAAACGTGGCTCTATCTCCGCTCATCTGGCACATTCATTACTATGTGTTTATGAATACAATAAACAAATTAGTCAATGTCCTAGCAATCGAAATACATATTCCTGTACGCGATTTGGTTTTTATTTTATTTATTTATTTATTTTGACTAGGTGCGCCATACCCTAATTTCAGCGAAAGAAGACAACCGATGAAAGATTTTTAAACAAACACCGACTCCGAACTATCCCCGAAATTCCAACTCTGAAGTTAATCGATGAACCTTTCTCATTGGTTCGGCGTGCCGATATGGCACTGTGGCGCCATAGGGAAACGAACAGTAGAACTACGTAAAACATTACAGTAGCAAAATAGTCTTCGATATACCGTTATGCCCTTTTTGCTTTAAACAGATCGAGCCCCCAGTTGCAAAACACCGTCCCCCCTGCTTCGAAAAAAGAATATATGTGGTTGTTGCCTCTGGCGTACACGTGGCATACCGCATTTTTAAGCCGGTGGAACGAGGCTGTCTCCCATCCCCCCCCCTCTCTCCCATCACTATCGATTTTCCCTCGTGCCCTCTTGAACCCAGTGCGTGGCTCGCAATTGTACCGGATTTGGCAATAATTAATTAAAACGCTTTTCGGGGGGACGGTCGTTTATGCGAGCTTGTCGCTGTCATCAGACCGTGTCTAGAAAGTACGATGCATGCGATGCACGCCGCGTAGCTCCCGTCGATCTGCACTCAAATGAAAAAGGCCGAGCCGAATTTATGGCTGGCCGTGTGCTACAAAGGTCATTTCAAAACACCGCTAGCCTTGTGACCAATGTTCCGATTATTGGCCGTATCGCATGGCATGATATACTTTCCAAATGATTGTACAGAGCCATGATCTGCGCCAAGGTTCGGCGATCCATGTCCGCGGCGGGCGTCTCGTATTATGGCGGTCATGGAAATTTAGACCTATGTAACCGAGAAGCCTCGTTAATTTCCCATTAGCGAATAATTCGCCCGAAGTCGTGTTGTAGGGTAGAAATAGCTGGCCCAGACGCTTCCTTTAATGGTAAAAGAAACGAGGGGAAACCCACCCCCC
>RQIL01040969.1:0-27751 GCA_003951145.1 Jimgerdemannia lactiflua | reverse complement strand
TTTCTATAGGCTACAGCCCCATTTATTAACTATCTATCACATTGAGAATATCCTCATACTACACTGGTAGCCACTTCCTAGCCCTACCCTAACCCACTTTCACCACAACCCATCTCTCTACTCCTACTTTTACAAACCTAACTTTCCCACCCTCAACTTATACTCTCTCCTCACTTTTTTTACATATAACCTCCACCAGTTTCTGACAGTGACCCCTCTGTGGGCCCCACCCCTTCTGCCATCCTGATAAAATGTCAACTAACAGGCCCTCTCATTTTGCCAACTTTTTCTCCTTTGACATCTTCTTGCTCTCTTCAAACACTGCCTGCCAATGATCTGCCAGCCCTACCCAAATCACCAATGCTCACCCCAGTGTAATCCATTTATCCCCACACCCCCCAACAATCTCCTCTATAATACCTCCTGGTATCCAGCACTATGACTCCTGTGGCACCCCCCTACTCTATCTCCCACTCCCCTCCAGTACTCATCCAGTACCTCACACTCTCTAAGCCAGTGTTCTGGGGTCTGTACCACCCCTCTCTCCTATTCTACCCTATGGCACTTCTCACACTTGAAGTCCCCCCCTGGGACTAAATGATCCGACCTGAAGTTCAACATTATATTTTGCCTAAGCACCCTCTACCATACTACTCAGAACTTGGGTAGCAACCACTTCTTTACCTTTATACCCCAGGTCCACAGTTCTCTCTAGTCTCACTCCTTGCCGATCTCTGCTCACTGCTATCTCTCTGATCAAAGGTCCTGTCCCAGCCCACTCTGACTCTCCACTCCATCCCCAAGGTCAAAGTCTATTGCCAGTATACTGCCCAGTAGCAATCTATGCCACTGCCACCCTCCACCCCCCTGCTGATCCACCACAACATGGCCTTCCCACCTCACACCAATTCAATGTACTCTCTCAGCCACCCTCTGGATATAAGTTCCTTTTGGTAGTTGTATGGCAATACCAGTTCTGATGAGCTTTGTACTTTCAGAACCTATAGTGGTATCATAGAGGCTACTGAGATCATAACTGACATCTTCTTGGTGAGCCTTTTTTGGTAGAATTGCATTGGGATGAAGTAGGGTGAACTGTGCAATATTCTTGCCAAATATAGGCTGTCCATGGACTGAGGCTTCTGTGGCATCAGATTTCCAATCTCTGATGTCTAGGTGTAGCCATCTTGCTCCAGTAGAGGGGTCTTGAAGATAATTGATTCCTCTTTTTTTCAGTGGGGTTCAAGGCTTCCATGAAATTGATAGCATTATCTATTTATCCTTGGTAGGTTATATAGTAAATGAGAGCTAGGATATCTTTCCCTAGGTTATATATTTTGAGGACCTTCCTTATAGACTTCTTCTTTTTCTCCCTTTGAATCTGAGATTGGTCATCTCCTCTTTTGAGTGTATGTACAATCACATTCTTGCTAAGATAGATCTTTTCATATTGACAAGACCAGCATCTTGAGTGCTTTCTATGATGGCAATATCTCATGACTTAGAAATGTTTCTTTTTTTCTTCAATTTCTCCTAGCTTTGGGAATCTGTATCTATTTACATTATACTTTGGTGAGAGGGTAGAGAGGGATTCACTTCTGTCTGAGTGTAGAATCCGACTCCATGTCTTCTTTTCACAAGTGAGGTGGTGGATTCTTGGAATAAGGTTCCTTCTGTAATAATTTTCGGGGATCTTGGCTGGTTCCAAATTACTTGAATTTCAGCTACTTTGATTTGGGGTTGGGTATTACTTGTGCATAGCTTTTCAGCTGGATTGTAATGGTTCTGGTTTCTTAAATGAGAAAGCAACTAAATTCTAGATATTCAAAGTAGCTCAAAGAGTTACTAAGAGTTCAGGAAGATCTTGTGGTTTCAGAGAGAAAATATTCTGAGCTTTATTCGAGAGAACAGAGAGGATATTTATACAAGATCTGAAAGAAGGATCCAGAAGGATCTGAGTAATCAATGAAAATACCAAGAAGATTCTCAGCAATGATGACAAATAAAGATCTGCAATGTTCTGTGACTAGCTAAGACTGGAATGGAAGTGATAAAAATATTCTAGCTATAACTTAGTACCAAGAAAGGATTTCTAATCATGCAGAAGGTGCTGAAAGATTATGGAAAGTATACTAGATAGACAAAGAAAAAGAAATAAACTACTCTAAAATGTTACATCTCCTCCTCCTTAGGAATCAATGTTCTCATTAAATTTGGAAGATAATACAACAAAATAAAATCAAAAGGAAAGACAAATAAAATATATTGGCTTATTGGTAAGGACCAGCCATTCTTATATAAGGTAAGGGCCAAAGTATCATCTTGATCAGATGAGAACTGATTTGAACCTCATTAGTTGTAGGGTTTACAAAGTTCTTCTGTGGGTCTTGTTGCTGATACTATATCCCTTAGAGTGCCCCAATATGTAATGTACCTGATCAGTACAGTATGTCATCTACTATAAGAGGAGAACCTCATGGGCAGTCAATGAGTTCCTTTTTGCTTGAACTCTTAAATGAGGTCTTGAGAGTTCTTGAGATTGGCAGCAGATTCTCAGATAGCATTGTATTCAGAGTAGCCCATCTACTTGACTAGGTATTCTGTGCAATGGTATCAGACTCATTTGTCTAAAATTTTCTCAACTTCATACTTAATGTAATCTTCAATCATAACTGGTACTGAGGGCATCAGAATTTGGCCAGGGTAAGGGGGTGACTGGTTCCAGGCCTTGAGTTGTGATACATGAAATACTGGATGTATTCACATGGTTGATGGTAGACTGAGACAGTAAGAGTAGGTAGAGACTTACTCAGTGATCTTAAAGGGTCCAAGGTACTTGGGTTGGAATTTGGCTGACTAGCAGTTGACTTGAGATTTGACCTTGATGTTATTGGCTTTGAGTAGAACCATATCTCCAATAGTATAGGTGACATCATGATATTTCTTGTCTGCATACTTAGCTTGATATTATTGAGCTTTCTGTAGATTCACAGTCATAATCTTGAGAAGGGAATCCATTTTGTTGCTAAGGTTCTGGACAGTGAGAACTTGTGTGTGACTAGATTGCTGGAATGAGACTAGGCTTGCAGGGGTCTTGGAGTTTTGACTGTTTAGTAGCTGAAAAGGGGAAAGACCAGTAGATGATTGGACTATATTATTATAAGTGAACTCGGCATAGATCAGATAGTGGTCTCAATCATCTTGCTCATAAGACACATAGTTTCTGAGCATTTATTCAAGTGTTCTATTCATTTACTCAGTATGTCCATCAGTTTGAGAGTGGAAGGCAGTGGATATAGTGATTTGAGTTCCAAGGGTCTTAAAGAGTGCTTGTCAGAAGTGACTTGTGAATTTGGAGTTGTAGTCACTGATGATTACTTGGGGAAGTCCATATAGTGGAAGACAGACTTGAAGATTCTAGTAATCTCAGAGGTAGTGGCATTGGTTGTGGTTGGCTCAGCAATAGTAATCTCGGTCAGACAGTCCACAAACATGATGATGGCATTATAGCCTGATTTGGTTTGTGGGAGTTGTACAATGAAGTCCATTGTGACTTGCTTAAACTTCTTGGTTGGAATTGGCAAGGGTTGTAGAAGACTGGTAGGTGTTTGATTGCTTGACTTGTTTCTTTGATAAAGATCACAGCTTTGAACATACTCCTTAATTTCCTTGAGTATGTTGGGCCAGTAGTAGTCTTGTTGAATGTTCTTGATTGTCTTCTCAGTTCCAAGGTGACCAGCTAGTGCAGAGTCATGATATTCATAAAGAATCTTGTACTATAGTTCAGAGTTGGCAGGAATATAGACCTTGTCTTAATAGTACATGAGGTTGTCCTTGAGAGTGTACTTTTTCTTGAATTTTTTGGTGTCTTTTTGTAGAACCAGAGAGTCTTGTTCATATGTCATCTTGATCTGATTAAGGAATTTAGATGCTATAGTGACTTATAAAATAGTGGCAAGGTCAGGCCTTCTTGAGAGTGTATCTGGTATAACCAGGGTTTTGCCAGACTTATAGATGATGTTTGGAGTAAAGGTCTGAAGTAGCTGACTCCACTTGGCTTGTTGATGGGAAAGAGTTGGTTGTATATTGATGTACTGGAGGGATCTGTGATCTGTGATCACATTGAACTCAACTCTTTCTAGGTAGTATTGCTAGGTCTTGAGGGTATGAATAATTGCCAGGAGTTCCTTTTCATGAGTAGCTAGCTTTTGTTCTGCAGAAGACAATTTCCTTGACTCAAATGCAATGGGTCTATGTTCTTGCCCTTCATCTTGAGAGATGACTGTATCAAATGTGAAGTTGGATACATTAGTAGTAACAGTGAACTTCAAGTTTGGGTCCATGTTTCTGAGGACAGGTGCATGGGTTAGGTGGTCCTTGAGTTCTTGAAAGACTTGTTGACAGAAGGTGTCCCAGATATAGAGAACATAGAGGTCAGAGTTGAGTTCCTTTTGCAGATGATTTGTCAAAGATTCTACTATACCAGAGAAGTTCTTGACAAATTATTAGTAGTATCCAGCTAGACCAAGAAAGGACCTAAGTTTGGTGAGACTTGCTGGTACAGGCCACTGTTCAATGGCTTGTATCTTCCTTGGGTCTACTTGAATTTCTTTGGCTGATACAATGTGTCCAAGGTATTTGACTTGATCTTTAAAGAACTCACACTTCTTGAGCTTTGCATAAAGCTTGTGTTCCTGGAGAATCTTGAGAACTTATTTGATATATTTGAGATGTTCTTCTTCAGTACCACTGAAGATCAGGATGTCATCAATATACATGAGTACAAAGATATAGAGCTGATCCTTGAAGACAGTCTGAATGAGGTCTTGGAAGGTTGCTGGTGCATTAGTGAGACCAAAGGCCATAACTAGAAATTTGTATAGTCCAAATGGTATCATAAATACTGTCTTGGGTATGTCTTCTGATTTGATGTGAATTTGGTGATACTCAGAGATAAGGTTAATCTTGGTGAAGTATTTGGCATTCTTGAGAGCATCAAAGATTTGATTGATGAGTGGCAGTGGATAATGATTCTTGATAGTAATCTTGTTGAGTATACTTTAGTCTATGCACATTCACAAGATATCATCCTTCTTCTTGACAAACAGGACTGGAGAGCCAAAGGGTGACTTGCTTGGCTGAATGGCTCCTCTCTTGATGAGTTTGTTAAGTTCCTTCTTGACTGCTTTAATTTCAAGTAGTGATATACAATACATCTTCTTCTTAGGAATGGTCACATCTGGTACCAACTTGATTTTATAGTCATGGTCTCTTGATGGTGGTAGGCCAGGTAGTTTGTCTGGGAAGACATCCTTGTACTTGTTCAGCAATAGCTTGACACTTTTGCTGATTGATAGCTTCTTGTTTTCTTTCTTGGATCAGATTAGTACAATAAAGGTACAGGTAGCTTTCTTGAGGGCCTTCTTAAACTGGATTGCCAAGAGAGTGGCAACTGAAGTTTTCATCTGAGTCTTGTCTGGCTTGATTATAATGTTGGCTCCATCTTGAATTAGAGTGACTTCATTCTTGGTCCAATTAATGTGTGGGTTGTGCCATATAAGCCAGAGTTTGCCTAAGATCAGGTCATGATCTCCTAGAGGTGACACTTCAAAATCTAGACATTCCCAATACTTCTGAATCTTCAGGGGAAGTTTGGTGGCAATTGAGTCAATTGGTAGAGTGGTGCCATCAGCAGTAACAACTTCACTATTCTTGCTAGCTGGCTTGGTGAAAATCTTAAGCTTGTCAATGAGGTTCTTATTGATAAAGTTTTCAACAGCTCCACTGTCTATGAGAACATCTAGTTCTTGACCTTTGACTAGATCTTTGAAGATGAGCATTGAGTTGGCTTAGTTCTCAGCTATGCTAGCAACTTGATCAGTGCTGCCAAAGTCTTTCTGATCTCACTTGGTTGGAGACAACTTAGTGACTTCCTTGATGACAGGTAGGGTAGCTTGCTCCAGGATGAGCTGTGCAATTCTGTTGCCTTCATTGACAGTATAAGGTTGATCCTTATGGTTGACTAGTAGGACTTGCATTTCTCCTCAGAAGTTAGAGTCAATGACTCCAGCACCAATATCCAGTGAGTGCTTGACACTGAGACCAGATCTTAGAGCAATTCTTGTATAATGTTCCTTGAGTATTTTGACTGCTAGGCCAGTTGGTATGAACCTTCTTTCATGGGCAGGAATAGTGACTTGTTGTACTGACTGAAGGTCTAGACCAATGGCTCCTTCTGACTGAGGTTGAGGAATCTAGACCTTGAGATTGACTCACATGAAATTGAGTACCACTTCTTATTTGACTTGATGACCTTGAGTGTCTTTGGACAGAACCAGAATCCTCTTGGATTTGGTAGTCATCTTGAGACATTTTGTAGCAATGTGGCCAGGCTGTCAGTAAAAAAAGCAGGTTCTAGCCTTCTTGAGGCACTCCTTTTCTTTAGGTGTAAGCTTGTTTTTCTTATTCTTGTCAATGGTGTCTAGGTCCATGGGGGCAGGTCCAACAGTTCTGACTTTGGCTTCTTCTCTTCTGTAGTTGTTGTTGAATGGTGGTCTCTTCTGCTCAAGGCAGTTGCCATAGGTGATGACATCGAATCTATCAGCAATTTTCATTGCTGTGTCTAGGTCTTTGGGTTCTTCAAGTTTGACATAAACTCAGGTTTGTCCTTTGAGACCTCAGATGTACTTGTCGACCTTCTTGTCTTCAGTGATATGAGGTAGCTCCAGTAGAATAGATAGGAATTGTACATTATATACTTGTACAGACTTGAGTTGTTTGACATTTGCAAGATGGTCTTGCATGATCTTGGTGCTATTGATAGGTTTGAATTGACCTTTAATAGCATCTATAAATTTGCCCCAGACCTTGATTCAGCCAGAAAATCTTGTGTTCTGAATATGATTTCGCTATCAGATTGCAGCATTCCCTCAGAAAAGTGTAGCAGAAAATTGAACTAGTACTGTTTCTTCCAAATTGGTCAGTTCTCCATACTGCTCCAATTGGAAAAGCCAAGTATCGGTAGACAGTCCTCCTCTTTGGCTATCAAAGATATCAGGTTTCTGAGGCTTGATGGTAACTGCTGTCAGAGATATCATTGTGAATGTAGATGTAGACTGTGCAGGAGCTTTGCCCTCCTTCTTGTCCAAGTGTTCTTGAAGTTGGGAAATTTGAGTCAGTGTAGTGTGCAAGAGGCTTTCAAGAGTCCCAGCTGACTGAGTAGGGATTTCATCCTCTTCTTCTTGCTGAATGTGGGAAGCATTCTGTAGGACATAGGTATTGTAGGTGTTGTAGATATTATTGTTCCAGGCATTAGTGTTAGGGTCCATAGACATGGTATTTGACTAGTTCTTGAGAAGTTTCTTGCTTAGGCAAGATATAACTTAAACACTGCTACCAAGTATAACAGTTCTGATTTCTTAAATGAGGAAGTGACTAAATTCTAGATATTCAAAATAGCTTGAAGAGTTACTAAGAGTTCAGAAAGATCTTGTGGTTTCAGAGAGAAAATATTCTGAGCTTTATTCAAGAAAACAGAGAGGATATTTATACAAGATCTGAAAGAAGGATCTGGAAGAATCTGAGTAATCAATGAAAATGCCAAGAAGAAGGTTCTTGGTAATGATGACAAATAAAGATCTGCAATATTCTATGGAGTTTTGTGACTAGCTAAGACTGGAATAGAAGTGATAAGAATGTTCTAGCTATGGCTTAGTGTCAAGAAAGGATTTCTAATCATGTGGAAGGTGCTGGAAGGTTATGGAAAGTATTAGAAAGACAAAGAAAAAGAAATAAACTATACTAAAATATTACATGGGTATTATGGAGGCATCTCTTCTTTCTTTTCCTGCATTCAGTATATGTAGTGCCTGGGCTTTTTCAAATTCCCATATTTCTAGATGAATGTTCTTCACATTTCTATCTTTGGAAGCATCTGATGCATCTTCTGACTTCTCCAGCAATGGCTCTAATTGTGATAGAGATAGTATTTTGTACCCACACATTATCTTCTGGTCTGTCTTCTATCATGTTGATTTGGGGCCTCAGTCTGAGATCATTGTTATTTTCAGAGTCCTCCTCTTCTTCCTCCTCTGTGGTAGATTCTTCACTGCTGGTATATTCTTCTTGAATGGTCATCTTCTTCTTCTTCTTTGATGGTTTGAAGCTAGTGACCTTGACTCTATACTTCTTTCCTCTATAGTCAAATTTGAGTACTTGTTGACCAATATTGACATCTTCATTCATCTCCTTCATCCAATTGGTACCAAGGATCATATCATAGATGATAGCTTCAGTTATAACTATCATGGAGATGGCAAACTAGATGTGTCCAAGAGTAATGGTGATGTTTCAGACTTCTCCCAGGGGCTGAGTTTGGGCTCCATCTGTTATTATGATACTGAGGCTAGAGGGTCCATCAATGGGCCATTGAATGCTGTCCAAGAACTTCTTGGTAATGATACATACAACTGCTTCTATATCAATGAGGATTTTCACCTTTTGGCCTCCAATTTCTCCAAATAGGTAGGTGCTGACATATCTTTCTGCAGCTTGTACTGCCAGGGTTGCTGGTTCTTCTTGAGGAATAGGGACTCTTCCTGTAGTTTGTAGCAATTTTTTTCTTACTCCAACAAGTATTAGTTAAAGGAACTATAAAAGTGGAACTTCCATCTTGGCTTCTTAGATCTTCTTCCAGGCTTCATTGTAGATGTCCTGGGGCATAGTCTTTGGGATATATTTCTTCTTGGACTTTGGAGTCTTGGTTTTCAATTCTGGTCCTTCTCTCATCTCTTCATTAGCAGATTCTGGTAGAGGATCTTCTTCATTGATAGTAGCTCCAGGGATGAATGGTGAAGAAGAACAGAAATATATATCAATCTATTCTTCCTCATCTTCTTCTTGAATGATCCTCTTGCTGGTTCTTTTGGGTATCTTTTCTACTGCTCTGGGGTGACCTACTGCTCTCTTCCTTTTTTCTACTAAATAGACTATTTCTCTATATTCAGCCTTAGTTGGATACAAGTCTAGGTCACTGTATTCTTCACTGTAACTCTGCTCATAGTCTTCAACTGGATGAGCTTCTGTCCTTCTATTGTGGGTGTCCTTTTGGTTTGGTGGTTCAGAATTTCTTGAGCTGTCTTAGTTGTTGCATTTGGAGGCATAGTGTCCTTACTATCCACACTTGTAGAATTGAATCTCTGCTCTGTCTCTTGAAGGATAGTTTCAGCTATCAGAGGATGGATAGTTCCTCTGGTAATCCCAATTTTTACATAGGGGATACCTTGGCTGATAATTCTGATTTTCGCATATGGTGAGTCTTTCAATCTGGCAAACTAGTCTATCTACTTTCAAATTGAGGTCTTGAATCTCATTCTTGTCCTTCTTCCATTCTTTGGTGGGCTTTTCTCCTTTTGATTCTCCTTGAAGGATTCCTTGCAGGGTCTTAACTAGGAGGTCTTTCTTATCTTCTTTCTGATTGTTAGTCCAGGTGGTTTCTTGTTTGATATCAAAGTATTCTTGGGCTACATCTACTTGTTCTTCAGGCTTCCTGATGCCCAGGGTTCAGACATATTGAGCAATATTGGGTAGAATTCCATTCATGAAGGTTATTGAACTGATGATATCTTGATTGGCAGTATTGAATCCAGCAGTATACATTCTCTTCTAGATTCTGATAAAGAATGCTCTTGGGGATTCTCTAAGATTCATCTTCATTCCCATGATAGATTCTTAGGCCTTGTGGTGGGTTTCATTTCCTGTATACTTTTTAATAATTCAGTGCTGCATGACCTTATATTATTCTTCTTCTGATCTCACATTCTCCATAACATCTCCTAGGTCTGTGTTGACATTATTTGCAGTTCTGGTGAAGATGCCTTTGGCTGGTTCTCTCAGTTATGCTTTGAAGACATTGATTGGTCTTTGGGTTAACAAATCTCTCAGAGCTACTATTTCTTTGATTGTATCTATGAATTCTCTTAGATCTTCCTCTGGGTATCCTGCAAATATAAGTAGTATTGTGCCCATTTCATCTTCACTGTCTTCTGATTCTGTTTTGATTTCTGAGTTTGATCCTGAGTTGTTAGCTATTGATGGATATGAGCTTGAAGGTATAAAGGACCTGGGAGATGGTGCTCTTCTTAGTACTATACTGAGGAGTTTTGTGAGCTGAATTCTTAGAATTGGGGTTACTAGTCTGAGTAAATAATAGAAGACTCTTGGAGGGAATCTTAAAAGATAATTGTTGAGATCTTGGATGAGATTGTCAAAGTCTTGATTGGTATTATCTACTTCATCTGGTATAAGCTTGTCAAAATTTCTTGTTGGTATAACTACTGGTAGAGAATTTTGTGCAGTGCTGGCTTCTGCAATATCAGATCCTTCTAATGCTAAGTGATATCTGATTCTAGAGGTAATTATTTCTCTTCTCATCCAAACACTTTATAGAGCTGGAATTTCTTCTTCTGTGATAGCTAAAATTGGTACTGTATCAAAAATTGCAGTAATGCTGGTCTCCAGATTAAAGGTTGGGTTCTGTGAGCTGAAAAGTCAGATAGATTACAGATTTTGTAATCTTCCCAGTTGAGCCCCCAAATGTAATATGCCTGGCTCAATGGAGGCAAATTACAAGATTGGGTGGCTGTGTAGATTGGCTTGAGCCCCCAGTTACTTTGTTAAAAAGCAATAAAATGTTTGGGTATTATATAGATATACTAGTGTTTGTACTGGTACTGGTATTTAGTGGTATAATATTTAATAGCTGGAGACTTTTCTGTGAGTGATTTTCTAATTTGGCAGCATTCTTAGATTTTAGGTGATTTTGTGTAACATGGATAATCTTATATATAGTGAATTTGACAGATTTCCTTAATTAGCAGGCTCTCTGAGAACCAAGTGATCAGTTTCCTTAAGAGTGCAGGTTCTGAATATGGGCTGCTGGCATGATAGTGAACTTGAATGCTAATTTGAAAGATCAGTGATCAGGTTTCTTTTCTGGTAGATGGACTAAAAGTGGTGGATTTCTCAGATGCAGTCTTTGAATAATGCAGTTGAGTGGTCAATGTGGCTAAGCAGGTGATGCAGTTGAGCAGACAATGCAGCTAAGTGGTTGAGGTAGATTACTTAAATGATACAATTGAATAATTTAGACTAATTGAGACAGCCTGAATGAGGCAGATTGAGATGAGGTAAATTGAGATGAGGTAGATTCTGCAAAGCATGGCAGAATAGCAGATAAAAATATGGCAGACTTTTCTCTTGAAAATGGGGTGACTTATTTCTTAAGTGGCAGATCTCTTGGATGACAAAGTTATATCAGGACTGCTTTGTTTATATGAACTGAATTACTGCAAAGGTGCATCAGGACTGGCTTTGATTTTCTTTAACTGGCAGATTACTTGAAAATGGCAAACTTCTCTTTAGGCTTATTTGGCAAGTGAACTAAAAGACAGACTTCTTTATATCAGAAAGTGGATCAGAGTAGAAATAAGATACTAAGCTCACAATCTCCTAGAAAAGGCTCTAGAGTGGACATTTCTCCTAAGTGTTAGAATTCAATTTTTAGGATCAAGTGGCTTTTGGCAGGTGTATCTCTCAAAGTATTGTAGGCAGACTTGTCTTTTGCTTTAGATTTAATTTCAAACTGAGGTTTTATTCACTCTTGTCTCTGGGGTATTTTATATATTGTAGTTGCTACCTGGTTGCTATCTGGCTAATTATAGAGTGCTATTTATGGCAGGATTGGACCTTTGGAGTCCACTGGACCTTGGGGGTCCACTTTTTCTAATTTAGCTATCTGGGTTATTTATACAGTTTTTCCACAGCAATGGTTGCTATATTGGTTACTATGCTATACTAATATTCACATCATCTTATAATTTAAGTGGTACATTTTCTTGGCTCATCACAATAGTATATGTAGTGATAGACAGGTCTATTTCAGCTGTATTCTCTGATTTATACTGTAGCATAACTGCATCTGGATGAATCCTCCAAATTTTGACTATAATATTCTCATTCTCATCATTGCTGTTATCCAAAAGCTCTGATGGTCCATCTTCTATTTTCTCCCAATTCTTCTTTGTTTTACTAGTGATCTCTTCTATCTTAATGATACAGAAATAGCAGTAATCCAAATACTGGATACAATATATCCTTTCATCATGGGGGCACACTTCTTATGATATATATCCATTTGCAATTTTCAAGTACTATTCTTCTTCTGTCAACTGCTTGCCTTTTTCTTTTCTTATGGTGACCATAGAGGTCTCTTTTTTTTACTCTTCTTTTATCTTGAGGTGGACTCCTTTGTAGATATTAATGAAAATTCTGATATTTCTTCTCTGATAGACAATCTGTATCTTTTGAACACTGAGATTAATCATTGCCTTAGCTTTGTAAAGCTATTAATTACTGATAAAGATATCATAGTTGATTATATTAGTGACGATAATATCTACTGTGGTATGCATTTTGTATAATTATAAACTTCAAGCACAGCTCAATATGCCACTTGATGAAGTATAGTCTGTATATTGATATGGATTCATAGTGGATATGGGTGATGGTCACATGATTGGCTCATTCGATTTGTATGTCGGCTCAGTTGTTTAGTAGATAATAGATAGATGACAGTTGACGAATAATGGCTCAATCAGAGTAATGGTGCAGTGATTACTTAGGTTACATAGGCTGGATATATGGGTCAGTTATCATGCATGACAGTTGGTCGATCAGTCAGTGAATTCGGTAGTTTGTGGCACAGTATGGGTAAAGAAAACAGAGGTTGACGGCTCACTCATCCATCTGACTTATTAACTCGAGTGAATGGTAATGACTGGTGAATGGAATGGAATGGTGGGTGATGGTCTAGTATCTCGGTGGGTATTTTTGGGTTCCTTGGGTCTCGGGGGGGTCTTTATGCTTGAATATATAGGTCTTGAATCTCAGAATATAAATGTAGGGGTCTTGTACTGAATGTGGGATCTGAATGGGCAGTTGGGCTGACGGGATCTCAGTGATGGTCTTGAATGAAGTGGGGTGGTCAGTTTTCTTAACTCAGCGGCAGTTTCCTGGTGGCAGACAGTGGACTCGGTGTCTTGAATCTCAAATGGCGGTTCAGTTTCCTTTAACTTGGCAGCAATTAACTGGTGGCTTTCCTTAGCAGCGGGTCTTGAATGTGGCAAGAGAAATTCTTTAACTCAAACCTCAAGCAATTGTTGCTCTAGTTGTCTTGTTCTCAGAATTCCAGTCTCTTGGAATCTTTCCCAAAGTTTCTCAAAAACTTAAGTTGGTTTATCTTACACTAGACTTCTCATCATTCAGATAAAAGCCAATTGACTGAGGTTTATTCACTCTAAGGACATGGGTTATTTATATAAGTTTGCTAGCTATAAGGTTACTATCTGTGGTTAACTACATTGGTTAAGTTATGTGGCTAAGTATGCTATTGGCTTGCAGACTGTGATGGGTGTTTGCTGGTTAAGGATATGGATGTAATGCTGAACTAGGTGCACCATTGGCTTATATGATTTTTACAGCTGACAGGTACTGGATATGGATATGACAAATGTTTGTACTGAGTATGGATATGTTATTGGCTCACATGATGTGATGGGTGTTTGCTGACATGAATATGAATATAGTAATGCTGACACAGGTGCACCATTGGCTTGCACAATGTATTGGATATTTGCCGACATGATGCTCAAACAGTATAGTACCCTTTGTCAGCACCAAACATCACCTGCTGGAGTGTAACTTCATCATTCCATTCTTCAAAAGGGGGAAGCACCAGCCAAGAGGTGAGGGGGTAGAATAGTGGCCAATCATCTTCAACAATATTCTCCAATCCTTGAATAGCTTGAATGCAGACAGAGAACTGATAAACTCTCTGTTGCTTTTCTTCTTCTTCTCCTGAGGATTTGCTGGTTTCAGCATCAGAGGGGGCTGCTTCAGGTGTGGGGTATTGGAGTTCTTGAACCTCCTCTTCAAAAATAGAGACTTCTTGAGCTTCCTCTTGATTTGGCTCCCAAATAATATGGTGTGAATTAAGGCTGACAGGATGGTGAGTCCTTGGGGTAGCTCCAGCAGATACTTCCATAGTAATGGATGGTCCTTCAAATATTTCTATGAGGCTCACAAGATGACCTTGATGGTTGTCCCAGAGGGGAGTGGTGTGGAACCTGGCAGAATGGGTTCAGTTTGTTGGCTTTCCACAGTAATGCAGTTACTACCAATATAGTTGACTACTTTAGCTTCTACCCAGTTGGCTTCTTCAACTGTTAGGTGGGTAAGGCTTCCAACAGTTACTCCTTGCAGATGTGCTATAGTCCAGGGGACATGGTGGAATATCTGGTGGACATGGAGGGCTCTCTTGACAAACCGGCTGATAGTTAATAATTCGGTAATGAGGTCTTCCCAGTCATCTTCTTGGGTTTCATTGTAGAGGCAGTGTCCAATTTTGTAGTCATGCCAGAGGATCATCCATTCAGCAGTATCTTTAAGCTGTTGGATCATTATATACTAGTAGTTGATAAAGTGCCCAAGATTCTCAGTATAGAAGTTCAGGTGTTCAGAGATATCAGGGTGCCAAATAGCCTTCTTGATAGCTTCAAAGACCAGGGTCTTTAGGCTAGGCAAAGGAGAAGAGCAGCAGAAGGTCTGATTGGAGCAATGGATAGGAGGCATTGTAGGGAGGTTCTTCATTCTTTGATGCTGATTCTGAGGCTGGAGCTGGGTCTCCTTTAAGTAACATGTTCATTCATTTCAGCTTGGATTATCCTTGCTCCTTTTGGGATAGTCACTTAATGTAATAGGTTGTTCACTTGATTGTTATGCCATGCATTATCTGATCTTAGCAGTCACTCGTACTCTGTATTCTGATACTATCAATTGTGCATATCACATCTACTTCTTGCAAAATTAGAGCCATTCTCAGTAGTGAGGGTTACACAGAGTTGAGTGGTCTTAACTCCAGAGGTGAGCAAAATACCAGCATATTTGTGAGAACTGGCCATCCTTGTCTAAGGCAAGGGCTCTCATAGTCACAGCTGGGGGTTTGAACCTCTCAGAAATGGTTTTTTCTATAATCTGAGGCAATTTCTAGTAGTGACATCTGTTATGCTGATGGGCTTGAGAAGTGAACCAATGCAATCGGCTTCTTGGATTCAACTGAGACATCTATCATTCTTCATCAGAGATGACACAGATGAAGCAAGGAGAGTTGTTCAAATGTATTTTGCTTCTCTTGAGTAGTAGAGCCTTATGCGGTTGCAGTGTATCTTAGTTTTGAGTAAAACTCCATCCATGGTCTTGAGCTGGTAGGTGTGATTTGTGAAGACTTGGTGAATGAGATATGGTCCTTCCCATTTCGGCTCAAGCTTAGCACTCCAGTTTCCTTCTATAATGGTGTGGTATACCAAGACTTGCTGTCTGATAAGCAGGGGGTCCAAATCGGCCTTGCAGTCATAGTACTTCTTTTGTCATTCTTGTGCTTTGGTGATAAATCCTTATGCTTGCTAGCATACTTTGTATAACTAGGTGATCTCTTCTGTGACTCATCTTGTCAAATCTGACTGGACTGATTCAGTGGGATCTTATGCTTCTCAGCTGTATACCAATTAGAAAGAGATCTATTGAGTAGCAGCTGTCTTGGAGATATAGATGCTGAATAAAATTGCTGGCAGATAGATGTCCTAGTCTAGTTGATCTCTGGTCCTGCTGAGACCTTGCTTGATGGTCTGATTCATTCATTCTGTAAGTCTATTTGCCTGGGGGTAATAAGCCATTGTTGGTCATAACTTAATCTTGAAGTTACTGGCAAAGGTCTTTATGGTTTTATTGATAAACTCATGGTCTTGATCTGTGATGATTTCCTTGGGGACACCATGATGGCTGAAGACTTCATCATATAGGATTCCAATAATTGTTTGGGCATTGGTGGTCTCGATGACAAAGGCTTCTGGCCATTTTGTCAAGTAGTCTTCAATGGTGAGGATATAGTGTCTTCTTTAGCTTATTACTGATAAGGGTCTGATGATATCTATTCCTAGTCTTTGAAAGGCTCCAGCTGGGGCTACGATCAGCATTAATGATACTCTGTTGGTTGGTTTCTGTTGGTTTCTTTGGCAGGTATTGCATTGTTGAATATGTGTTGAAATTTGCTTCCTCATCTTGGGCCACCAGTATCACTTCTTGATTCTTGCAATAGTGGTGCCAATTCCTCAATGTGCATTCTGGTCATGATTTGTTGTCAGGATCTTTGGTACTTCATCTTCTCTTGGAACTTGGGTGTATTGATCTCCTTCTACTCTCCAAAGTTTGCCATTGCCTTCTTGAAATTTCTTGAGATTCCTTTGGATGAACAGCTTGTGGGCAGGCTGAATTCCTTTCTTGAAGCTCCTATGGTGCAGGCTCCAGGTGAGGGCGAGGCATAGGTCTTGGTTCATTTGGGGGAGTAGGAAGCAGCCTTCTCTTGTGAGGGCTCCTTCCCTTCTTGTTGAGTTCAGGGGATTTTTGATAGGGTATCCACATTAGAATTTTTAGCACCTTTCTTATAGACAATAGTGAACTGGTATTCTTGTAAGAACATAATCCATCTTGCAAAGATTCCTGAGGGCTCTGGTTTCTTGAACAACCATTGTAGAGCTTGATGGTCTGTGATGAGGGTGAATCTCTTTCTTAAGAGATAGTGGCAGAAGTGGTCTACTGCCCATACTACTGCTAGACATTCCAACTTGGTGGCTCTGTAGTTCACTTGTGATTCATTTGTGGTCTTGCTAGCATATTTGATAACATGCTCTCTCTTATATTCATCTTACTGAGACAGGATTGATCCAAGTCCTAGGGCTGAGGCATTGGTTGCCAGGATGAAGGATTTGTTGAAATCTGGTCATACTAGAACAGGGGCTTCAGTGAGGGCCTTCTTGAGTAGTTTGAATGACTTTTGCTGGTCTTTCTTCCAGTAAAATGGCTGATCCTTCTTAGAGATATCTTGGAGAGGTGCTGTCTTGTCTGAGAATCTTGGGATAAATCACCAATAGTAGGATACTAACATGAGAAAAGATAGGGTCTCCTTTGCTGAGGTGGGGGTTGGATAGTTCTTGACTTTCTCCACCTTACGGGGGTCAGCATGTGTGCCTTGAGCTGAGACGATATATCCCAGATATTCAACTTAGTGTTTTCCAAAGAAGCACTTCTTGGCATTGAGTCTGAGTCCTGAGCTTTAGATAGTATTGAATACTTCACAGAGGTCTTGCAGTTACTGCTCAAACATCTCGAAGTAGATAATTACATCATCTATATAGACTAGCATATTTCTTCCAATGAGATCTCAATAGATATGGTTCATCATTCATTGGAATGAGGCCGATGCATTGCAGAGTCCAAATGGTATTTGAAGATATTCATACTGTCCTTATCTGGTAATAAAGGCTGTCTTGCAGATGTCTTCCTTGGCAATAGAGATTACTTGAAATCCTTGGAACTGGTCAGTGGTGGTTATGTACTTGGCTTTTCCGAGGGCATTGAGGAGGTCATCAATTCTTGGCAGTGGGTAGGCATCTTCTATAGTAACCTTATTGAGTTTTCTGAAGTCCACAACTAGTCTTCATCCTCCTTTCTTTGGTACAATGATTGCTGGTGAAGCCCAGGGGCTTGATGAGGGTCTGATAACTCTGTTTTATAGCATTTCTTCTATGTGTTGTTGTTCGAATTCGATCAGGTGGTAAGGTGTTCTGTAGGGGTATTGTTGGATTGGTTTCGCATCTCCAGTATATATAGGATGCTCTTCATATTGGTATGGTGGGAAGTTATTGTATATGGTGGTAAATATATCCTTGTATTCTTCTATTAACCCCTGTATCTGCTGTTGCTGGTCCTTAGTTAGAGTTGCCTCAATGTTGATGGCTTTGATTGCTGAGCTTGCTGAGTCTTACTCCCTGGTACCATCAGTCTCACTGGAGAGGGCTTGCCATTTTCCAAAAACTCATAGACTTCTTCTTCATAAGTGTCTATCAGTGGTTCGAAATATCCCAGTGTTGTTTCTTTGGAGATGGTGATCACCTTGAAGCCCATGTTTCTGATAGGGATGTGGATCAGCAACATTTGGTCATAAATTCATTCCTTGGCTAAGAGCAGGTGATACTTTCTTGGAGCTCCATCAATGGTTCAAATATCAGATTATCAACTTCCACAGGGAGGTGCACATCAAGGCCTTATTGCTAGTAAGGCTGCAGGATGATATCTTCTCTTGCTCGAATGGGGTGGCAGATATGGGGTCTCATTTGTCTGAATTGGGTGACTTTTGCTACATAGACCTTGATAGGTGGTGCCAGATGGTCTCTATTGGTGCTTCTGAAGCCTACTTGTCCTCTCTTAGTACTGTCCAGCTGTTTTACCTCTTGTATAGTGGGCTGTAAAGTCTTGATAAAGAGGATCTGGCAGAGGGGCTTCAAAGGGTTAAAGTATTGGTGATGCCTTCTATGGTTGTAGATAATGATCTTGATGGAGCCTCAGTAGTCCTGATTGATGACTCTTCCTTCAACAGTGATTCCTTTGGCTGCCAATGATAATCTGGATGCTAGTTGATCATAGAGTCCTGGCAGTATAGCAAGTGTGATTTGCAGATCAAATGTCCTGGTGCTTCTTAGTCAGATTGTTGACTGGTAAGGGAGATATAGATCATATCCAACTGATCCTTCTGTTTGTATGAGAGGCAGCTGTGCTCAGAGTGAAAGCAACTTGACCTGGATGACTGGCTACATCTTGAGGAATGGCTCTCTGGCAGCTGCAATCGTGGGTGAAAACTCCATTCATTCTGGCTGGAAAAAAGGCCAATGCACTCCTGACTTTGGGTTTCTTGTATAGTTGAATCCGGTTCTTCCGAGGGGGTCCAGGGCTTCCATGAGAGTGAAGGCTAGGTTGACTCCTTCTTTTCCTTGATGGGGGTAGCAATACCAGTGGATGATGGCAAGGACTTCCAAAGGTAGATCCCAAATAGTGGTCTCATTCTTAGCCTTGCAGTTTCCTTCATAGTTAATTTCTTTGCACTTCTGGCAGGTCCAACAGATTCGAGGTTCTTGCAAGATAGAGTCCTTCCTCTTAACTCGGCTTCAGTAGACATCCTCACTGAGGTGAATGCTTTGATGTTCGCACCAGTAGTAGGTGAAGGTCTTCCCACAATCGCAATATCTCTTCTTGACAAAACCTTCATTTCACTCCTTGACTTTCTTACTAGTGGGATACCTCTTCCGGTATTTGTCATAGATAGGCAGAGTAACTTGAAGAGCTCGAGTAATGGTATAGGAACTATTGCTGTCCCTTTCGATGGTGAGAGTCTCCACAGGTTAGTGAGAGAGGACCTTTTGCTACTCTTAATAAGTCTTCTTGAAGGTCTTTGGAGTTGGGGGCTGAGCTTGGCTGTGGACTGGTACTTTTCTCAATTCATCTTTATTATTAATTGTTGGCATTAGTACCTTTCTAAGATCCAGGGCTCAGCAGGTATTGCAGTCATCCCTTATTGAATAAAAGCAGTTAAAGTGCTTGCACATGCCTAGGCAGAAGGCTCATGAAATCTGGTTTTCTATCAGTGGGGGCAGTGGTTGTGTAGATAGTCCTATGAAGTCAAGTGCTGCTCTTTTATTATTGGCCCTATTGATCACTGCTATTAGGCCTTTGATGTCAATGACCCTGACAAAGGGCTCTTCTGGCTCACTATCTTGATCTCTAGGGATATCGAAATCACTTCCCATTTCTTACAGGAAATTTGCTTTGCTTTTATCTTCATTTTCAGTAGTGGTGGGTGTGTTGCCATGTCCTTGCCATTCTGTCTCAGAGGCTTGACTTGCTTTCCTTAAAGTTGCTCTTGACTCAATAAGTACCTTGTACTTCTGTCCATGGATGGTAAAGACCAGAAGTTGCTTTCTGATGTCCACATTGGCTCCAACTTAGTGCATCCAGTCTGTTCCCAGAATCAGATCATAGGAGGTAGTGGGGGTTACAATGGCTTGAGGTACATTGAGGCAGGCTTTCCCTACTTGAATGGAGATATCGCATACAAGTCTGAGGGGGATAGATGCTGATCCATCTGTCATGATGACTCTTGCTTTGGTTCCTTCATCAATTCCACAACTAATTTTCTCTAACATTCTTTGAGTGATGATACAAACTGCTGCTCCAGTATTGATAAGAATTTGGGCATTTTCTCCATACATCTTTCCATTCGCGAGTCTTGTGGATTGATGTTCTTGTTGCTGATTTTCATGCACCACATGGATAGTACTAGGCTCTTGCATGTGTGGTCCTTGGACAGGGAGTCTCTTGATATCCTCCTTGGCTTCCTTCAGGAATTTTCACCTAACTTCTGAGGCATTTTTGAATACTTGCTCAACAGTGAGGCCTGCATTCTGTTGACAGATCTGGTCCCAAAGAGAGGCTGCTGTGTGAGGTTTGCTGATCCTTCAATATTTGGTTCCTTGGGGGCAAGGTCTCTCATTTCTGGTGGATATTTCATCTGCTGAGGACTCCACACTCATATGTTCATCTTCTTTAAGGTCAGGCAGAGAAGTAGTCCTTGATACTCTTGATGGTCCAGCCTCAGGCTCAGAAGTGTCTCTTCTGACTCACTTATCATTTTCTGGGGGGATATCTGAGGAGGAATGGCCATATCTTGGGTGCTTGCCTGTGGTTATGGTTACCAGCAGTGGTGGTGGGGTCCTTGGTAGTCTTTCTCGTCCTCTGGTCTGTGCCAGGGCAGCATCCCAAGTTACATTGGATGGAAAGGCTTTGTAATACAGATAGGTATCTTCTTGGCCATAGAGCCAGGCTGCTTCTTCTTTCATTTCTTACATCTCTTCATCCATCTGAATGAGGTTGACATTTCTGTCATTGGGCTGAGTAGCTTTTTTCCTTGAGCAGTACCTCTGGATGTGGTCTTGATTCCTGCAGTAGAAACAGGTAGGGGCATGGGGACCTGGTGGAGCTGAGCCTACAGTTGCAGCTGAGAGTGCCTGAGAAGAACTCCTATTGTCTTGATGTTGGTAGTCTGGCCTGTTGTTGCAATAGTAATCTTGTTGTCTTCCACCTTAGTTCTTCAGCTGTGCTATCATGATGGCTAAGTCCTTCATCTGCTTAGTAAGCATAGTCATCAGATCTTTCTGAACTCTTGGTGGCTACTGCTGCTGCTGAGGCTGTTAACTAAATTGGACTTGGATTGAGGGTGGGGTCCTGTTCTCATAGTTAGCCAATTGGGCCCTGAGGATTGCATTCTCTTGCTCTGCTGCAGTGGTTCCTCAAGGTGGTCTCATAGGTTCAACTCTAGCTGGCTCATGGTGCTCTTGCCATGCTGGTCTATAATCTGCTTCTCAATATCCTTATGCTCCAGCAACTTGCTACTCAATACTCTGATATCCCATTCTGATAACTTGCCTTCTAAGTTCTGGGTATAGGCCATTGAGGAAGGTAGTTGAAGCTAGTACCAGTTGGACTGCAGGCTGCAAGTTTGTCTTGATCATTTATGCTTGAATCTGATAGTAGAAACTCTTTGGGATTTTATTGACAGCTTGGGTCATATAGATCAGAGCTTCTTGTTCTTCTTGCTGGTATTCAAGACCATTGAATTGAGCTCGGAGCCAGGCTCTATAGATAGTATATCTCTGTGCATGATGTCCATTTGCCATTAGGTGAGCTTCTTATTCAGCCCTATGGATTTCTCCTCCATTATGCTTGGCTTGATTGTATTTTTGGAGAGCTGGGCCTCTCAAAAATAACTCCACAATGCTGAGCTTTCTTTCTGTATCCCATCACTTGGCTGCTGCTTGTACTTCAATTTCTTCAATGAACTCCTCAATGTCTTCATTGTCTGCACCATGGAACTTCTATAAGTAACTCATGTCTGGCTTGTCTTCACTATTTTCACTATCTGATCCTGGGTCAGGGGTAGTATTTCTTGATGGTTCTTGTGGATGGGGGGTTGGTGAAGGTGCTCGATGTATAGGAAGTGCTGGTAGAGAGTAGTGCCTTGATGGTGTAGGAGGTCTGGATCTTCTGATTGAGACCAGAGAGTGGTGCCTTGATGGTGTAGGAGGTCTGGATCTTCTGATTGAGACCAGAGTATAGGTTCCCAAAGATAGTGTCCTCCTAGTTGACTGGTAGTGGCTATCAAATGCTGAGACTCTGAAAGAAGCATTATTTCTTATCTCTTGTAGATAGTAGCAGGGTGTGAGTGACTAGGGTGCAGGGGCTTGAGTAATTGAAGGTGCAAGAGGGCTGATATAACTGGTGTCAAATTCATCTGCTCCTTGCTGCTATGAAGTAGTGAGGTCCTGTTCACCTTGCTGGAAGTCTGGGATAATGGTAGAAGTTGAACTCATCTTTTGAGTTATAAGGGTGATAGTCCTCCTCTCCTTTGGATATTTCAAAGTAAACTTGGTCCAGAGGTATGGCTTGATTGATGGCTGTAGTAATGTAGTTACTCTGATCAGAGTTCTTCCTATATATTCAGGTCTAGTCCTCTTCAGGAAGGTCTTCTTCTAGATCTTGAAGCTGAAAGGGTTCTAGTTCTCCTCTGAGCCATCTTCTTTCTTTTGAGGTCAAGCCATAGTCTGGGTTACTTCAGTTTTCTGACTACTACTTCTGAAGAGTGATCTGACTGCTATTCTGATGATGGTGTGGGCCTTCTTCTCTGCTGAAGAGGACTGCTGAACTTGTTGCTTGCTGGATTCTCCTGGAGTCTCCAATATAGATGGCTGTTGGGTCCTTGAGCCAAAAGGTCAAGTCTTTAGAAAACTATTCCCAGTTGAGTCCCCAAAATGTGGCATGTATTTTGTATAATTATAAGCTTCAAGTATAGCTCAATATGCCACTTGATGAAGCGTGGTCTGTATATTGATATGGGTTCGTGGTGGATACAGGTGATGGTCATGTGATTGACTTGTTCGATTTGTATATCAGCTTGGTTGTTTAGTGGATAATAGATGGACAATAGTTGATGAATAATGGCTCAATTGGAATAATAGTGTGGCAATTACTTGGGGTACATAGGCTGGATATGTGGGTTGGTTATCATACATGATGGTCAGTCAATCAGTCAGTGAATTCAGCAGTTTGTGGCATAGTACAGATAAAGAAAATGGAGGTCAACAGCTTACTTGTCCATCTGACTTGTTAACTTTGGTGAATGGCAATGACTGGTGAATGGAATGGAATGGCAGGTGACAGTCTAGTATCTCAGTGGATATCCTTCAGTTTCTTGGGTCTCAGGGGGGTCTTTATACTTAAATATATGGGTCTTGAATTTCGGAATGTGAATGCAGGGGTCTTGTACTGAATGTGGGATCCAAATGGGTGGTCAGGCTGATGGGATCTCAGTGACAGTCTTGAATGAAGTGGGGCAGTCAGTTTCCTTAACTTGGCGGCAGTTTCCTAGTGGCAATCGGTGGACTCGGTGTCTTGAATCTTGAATGGTGGTTTGGTTTTCTTTAACTTAGCAGTGATTAACTGGTGGCTTTCCTTAGCAGCAGGTCTTGAACATGGCAAGAGAAATTCTTTAACTCAAACCTTGAGTGATCATTGCTCTAGTTGTCTTGTTCTCAGAATTCTGATCTCTTGGAGTCTTTCTCAAAGTTTCTCAAAAACTTAAGTTGGTTTATCTTACTAGACTTCTTGTCATTCAGATAAAAGCCAATTGACTGAGGTTTATTCACTCTAAGGATATGGGTTATTTATACAAGTTTGCTAGCTATGAGGTTGCTATCTGTGGTTAACTATATTAGCTAAGTTATGTGGCTAAGTATGCTATTGGCTTGTAGGCTGCGATGAGTGTTTGCTGATTAAGGATATGGATGTAATACTGAACCAGGTACACCATTGGCTCACATGATTTTCACAGCTGACAGGTACTGGATATGGATATGACAAATATTTGTACTGAGTATAGATATATTATTGGCTCACACAATGTAATGGGTGCTTGCTGATATGAATACAAATATGGTAATGCTGACACAGGTGCACCATTGGCTTGTATGATGTATCGGGTATTTGCCGACATGATGCTCAAATAGTATAGTACCCTTCATTAGTGCCAAACATCACCTGCTGGGGTGTGACTTTATTGTTCTATTTATCAAAAGAGAGAAGCACCAGCCAAGAGGTGAGGGGGTAGAATAGTGGTCAATCATCTTCAATAACATTCTCCAATTCTTGAATAGCTTAAATGAGGACAGAGGACTGATAAACTCTCTGTTGCTCTTCTTCTTCTTTTTCTGAGGATTTACTGGTTTCAGCATCAGAGGGGGCTGATTCAGGTATGGGGTATTGGAGTTCTTGAACCTCCTCTTCAAAGACAGGGACTTCTTAAGCTTCCTCTTGATTCGGCTCCCAAATGATATGGTGTGAATTAAGGCTGACAGGATGGTGAGTCCTTGGGATAGCTCTGGCAGATACTTCCATAATAATGGGTGGTCCTTCAAATATTTCCATGAGGCTCATAAAGTGATCTTGATGGTTGTCCTGGAGAGGAGTGGTGCGGAAACCTGGCAGAGTGGGTTCAGTTTATTGGCTTTCCACAGCAATGCAGTTACTACCAATGTAGTTAGCTACTTTGGCTTCTACCCAGTTGGCTTCTTCAACTGTTAGGTGGGTAAGGCTTCCAATGGTTACTCCTTGCAGATGTGCTATAGCCCAGAGGACATGGTGGAATATCTGGTGGACATGGAGGGCTCTCTTGACAAGCTGACTGGTAGTTAATAATTCAATAACAAGATCTTCCTGGTCATCTTCTTGGATTTCATTGCAGAAGCAGTGTCCAATTTTGTAGTCATACCAGAGGGTCATCTGTTCAGTGGTATCTTTGAGCTATTGAGTCATTATGTACCAGTAGTTGATAAAGTGCCCAAGATCCTTGGTATAGAAGTTCAGATGTTTGGAGATATTGGAGCACTAAATAGCCTTCTTGATAGCTTCAAAGACCAGGGTCTTTAGGCTAGGCAAAGGGGAAGAGTGGCGGGAGGTCTGATTGGAGCGATGGGTAGGAGATATTGTGAGGAGGTTCTTCATTCTTTGGTGCTAATTCTGAGGCTAGGGCCAGGTCTCCTTTAAGTAATATGTTCATTCATTTCGGCTTGGATTATCCTTACTCCTTTTGGGATAGTCACTTGATGTAATAGGTTGTTCACTTAATTGTCATACCATGCATCATCTGATCTTAGCAGTCACTTGTACTCTGTATTCTGATACTGTCAATTATACATGTCACACTACTGAGATAGTGGCTTCTTCAAACTTAATTAGTATATCTCAAATCTTCCCCAGAGATATTGCTTATATTCTATCAGCTGTAACAAATACCAGTTTGGTGGCTTCTTCTATTTCCCAATCCAGATAATTTATTATCTTCTTGGTGATGAGATATCCTTAAGCTTCTGTATCAATAATAGCCTTAAAGACTCAGTCTTCAATCTAGCAGGTGGCATAAGCTGATGTCTTCTGATTATCTTCACTCTCTTTACTTAAGTCTTCTTGAGCATTATTGGCTTTGATGATTCTCCAACCTTGATCCTTTTCTATGTCTGAGATTCCTGTTCTTATTTATTGTCTGAAAGTTGGGATTTCTACCAGTTGACTGAAGGTTGCATTGATTTTTTGATCTTTGAGATCCTTGAAAATATCATATTTAAAAGTCTTGGTCTTGTACAACTTCTACTTCTTTTTTCCTTCACTTGATGGAGTAGTGTTCTAGATGATATCCTCTACTACTTATTCAAGCTTGGCATCTTGTTCCAACTCCATATCTTGGTCAGGCTCACTTTGCTAAGTCTCTTTTTCAATAGCTACTTCTGATCACTTTATCTATGCTTGGGTCTTCTTCAGAGGCCTGCCTACAGGCTTCTTATAAGGAGTAGCTTGGTTGTTCTTTTTGCTTGAGATAGTAGAATAAGCTTCCTATTCCTTCTGCTCTTCCTCTGATTCTCCAATCTCTTCAAAGATAATAGTATTTATCTGTTCTTAGTTTCTAGCTATATTACTTAATTAGGCTTTACATTTAGTTTCTGCTATGCAATCTGAAGTATAATGGCTTTCTTTTTTATATTTATAGTATATTACTAATTGTCTTTTGTTTATGATGGCAAACTTCTGTACCAGCTGCTTCTTGAACTCCTTGACTACATCACTAAGGTGTGCAGTTATTCCCACAAACTGTTTGATCAGTTCTACTATTAGATTAGCCTTTTTTGATTCTAGAGATAATAGTTATTATTATTGAGTATTCTTATTAACTATGGCAGTTGAGACTATGTGGGTATTCCTTGGTTTGATTTTTACTTTAGTTACTCTTTCTATTATATGGTCTTGTAGGTATCTGGCAGTATAGTATCTTTGAGCATAGGTGACTTTCTGTACCAGGTTCAGTACTATTAATTTGAGTCAGATAGTAAGACAATTTCTTAATAGATACCTTTCATAAAGATATTTTCAGCCACTTGGTCTTGAACTACTTCAGGATAATCAACTAAGACTATCTGATATTAGATTCTTATATAGAATATATTTGAGTCTTTAAACATTTCTTGACAGATAGTATTCAATTGATTCTTAAGAGCTTGTTTGATTTCATTGGTATAGTAGGCATTTCAAAGCCAGGTCTTCATGACTAACAATTAGTACTCCCAAACAAATCAAATCAACTTGAATTGAATTGAATTGAGGTCCAATTCGAAACCTATTTAGAAATGTAATAACTCAACAAATACATGTTCAAATTTAATAATCTTTAGCCTGTTAGATTCCCCTATATAAGAGGAATCTAACAAGCTAAAGATTATTGAATTTGGATGTATATTTATTAAGTTATTCAATTTCTAAAAATAGAGTTCGAATTGGACTTTGAATCAAATTGGACCTCAATTCAAATTGATTTGAATCGAATTGGGCCTTAATTTGATTCAAAGTTTTCAAATTGAATTAAATTTAGATCTAATTTGATTCAATTCAATTCATTGGGAGCACTACTAACAATATTGCCAAATTATCAGCTCCTGTATGATTGGCTACAGTAAAGGCAGTTCTTGTGGACCTTGAAGGCTTACAGAGAGTAGGGCTACTTACTGTACTCTAGTTAGAGTCCTAACAGTAGTATACTGCTTAAAATCAATCAATGAAAGTAATGATTAATTCATCAAAGATATATCCATGGAATATAGGTAGTCTTATATCTATTCTGTCTAATTGTATTATATGGGTTCTTGTAGTAGTTGTTCATTATTTAGCTTAAAAGTGAGGGATTTCTCTTGAATCACCAGCCAATAGATACCAAGTTGTAACATAGTAGATACTAAACTTGACAAGTATGTTGAATTTCTTTATCTTGAATACTTATCTTCTTGATCTCTAAAGTCAGTGGTTCTTAAGGCCAAATGTATTAAAGAGATAATCCTAAAGGTCTTTTATCAGTATACTGTTCTTTTTCTAACATCTTTCAATCTGAGGTTTATTTACTCTAAAATACTGAGATATTTATACAAGTTTACTAGCTATATAGTAGCTAAGTTATATGGCTAAGTTATATGAGTTACTATATCAGGTCTTTGATTTGGACATTATCAAAATATTTTAGACATTATCAAAATTAGAAACTGCTAACTATAAGACTATACTACTTTGAGACTAGTTGTGATCAAATGTCTATTCTTTATTTCTTCTTCCATATTTGGCTCTACTGTCTCACTATATAATCTAGATTCTCTTTCAATAA
>RQIL01040968.1:0-16420 GCA_003951145.1 Jimgerdemannia lactiflua | reverse complement strand
ATATAGTAATATTGTATATCAATATATTTGGTTCTCATATAATATATAGAGTTCTTTACCAATGTGATAAAAATTGATTATTCTGTTATATAGGTGTAAGTTTCTGAGAAAATCTCAATGTTTTTAATAGCTCACAGAGTCAGGTACCTTTTTTTTGTTACAGTAGAGAGTATATGATACTCCACTTACATAGATGATATTATTACTGAAGTTTGCTTGTATATTAGCCACAAAATGGCTTCACTACCAAAGTAGAAAAGATATCTGATCATAGACCTTCTATTATTCAAATTACTAGCTCAATTGGCATTATATTGTAATGTGCCTGGCTCAATAGAGTCAAATTACAGGTTGGATGACTGTATAGATTGGCTTGAGCCTCCAGTTACTTTGTTAAAAAAGCAATGAAATGTTCAAGAATTATTGGACTTGTGTGGGTATTTAGTGGTATAGTATTCAACTTCTGGCGAATTCTGCAAGTGATTTCCTAATTTAATAGTATTCTTGGGTTACAGGTGATTTCTGTATTACTTAGCAATTGGATTTTCTTATAAGTGTAGTTTCTTTGGTTGTCTGTGACTTGGGCAATCTTGCATATGGTGAATTTGGCAGATTTTCTTAAAGCATGGGCTCTCTGGGAATCTGTGACTCAGGCAATCAGTTTTCTTAAGAGTGCAGATTCTGCAGGTTGCTCACATATCAGTAATTAGATTTCATTTCTGACAGATGAACTAAGTGCAGTAGGTTTCTTGAGAGTGGTCTTCTCAAATGATACAGATTCTTCAAATGATATAGTTAAGTGGATGATGTAACAGTTAATGTGGACTGAGGGTTAGGGTTGAAGTGATGCATTCAATTGATGTGGATGCTTGATGTAGATTACTGAGCTGTGGCTTAATATTTAATCAGTGGATCTCTTGAAAATTGTAACTTTTTTAAGCAGTGGATTACTAAAATGGCAGCCTATTCTTTAAGTATTGGATTACTTGAAAACAGTGGACTTCTCTTTAGGCTTATCTGGCAAGTGAACTAAAAGGCAGACTTCTTTATATTGGAAAGTGGACTGGAGTGGAAAGTAGTCCACAACATCTTAGCAGTGGCTTGTTAGCAGATATATCTCCTAAGTATTTCTGGATCAAGTGGCTCTTGGCAGATATTACTCCTAAGTGTACTAGACAATTGACTTTTGCTTTGCCTTCAGAACTGAGATTTATTCACTCTTATCACTAGGGTATTTTATACATTGTGGTTTCTATCTAGTTGTTATGTATCTAGCTAATTATATATTACTATTTATATCAGGTATATATGGTTTAGCACAAGTGTTTAGGTCCTGTACATATAAACAGGTCCTGGACAGGTGTATAGGTTCTGTATTGCTAAATATCTTCTTTTGGTATGTCTGGTTATTTATATAGTAAGTTGGTGCAGTAAAGCAGTCTTGGTTGCTTAGTACACTTGATATAGTATATGGCTAAGTGGTAATTTTGAATAGTATGATTTCATTTCCTACTATATTAACTCCCACTAAAGGATGGTCTATTCCAGGCTATCTTTTAGTCATTAATCTAATAACCAAAAGAATTTTCAGCATATATTCCAATACTATTATATATCTTCATCTATATCTGGGTTACTCCATTCTATATGTTCTTTTTCTTCTTCTGGGAATAGGATTTTGATATGGTTAGTAATGCTCAGGTAGGTGGCTAGTTTCATCTTTTGAATGTCATACCAGGAGAACTGTGCCAGGATCAAGGGTGTGGTGTTTCATTTATGGAGTGTGTAGAGTATGTCTGTAGCAATAGTTTCCCTTTACAATAAACCAGTAGTGTTCCTGATATACATAGTTTTGCTCTGGGGCTGGGAGGTTCTGTAATTGTTCACCAATTGCATAGTATGTCTGCAGTTGGTGGACTTATAGTAAACATCTGACTAGGACAATATTCTCTTGATGAATCAAAATCTTTTGGAGGGTACTTCTATTGATTTCTCAAAATTGGGATAGAGGGACTGATAGCAATTAAAATAAGCTAAGGACAAGGGTCTGGAGGCATTGGTCTACCCTCTGGATTATGGTTTGTGCAGGTATATCTTGAGCAAATTCATGTGAACTTGGGTTCTCAAGATTTGTCCATTCATGCTTCTTATATAGATATTGGCTTCTCTGATGTTATATATAAGATATTGTCCTTTCCACTTTGGTTCTAGTTTGGCAGCAAAGTTTATTTCAATTATGTTTCTCCATACTAGGACTTGATCTCCAATCTTGATCTTCTGATCCTTCTACTTTTGGATATAATACTTCTTTTGTCTCTCCTGGGCCTTGATAATCAGATTTTAGGCATTATTTCACAGCTGATCTTCTTTTTCAAGAAGCTTTCCAATATTCTCATGGTCAGCAGTTCTGGTTTTCTTGGCAAACATCATTTTGAAGAGTTTTTGTTTAATTGAGGCAGCAGGGGTGTTTCAGATTTCCCACAGAATTTTGGGTAAGTAGAGATCTCAATTGGTAGAATTAATCTTGACAAGTCTTTCTTGATAGTCTGGTTCATTCTTTTGATCAATCCATTGGTTTATTGATGGTAGAAGGTGGTTTATTTCAGGTGGATCCTATGAATTCTAGCATAACTTGAGATTATGTTATATACAAATTCAGTTTCAGTCAGAGATGAGTTATTCAGAGGGTCCATATCAGAGAGTAAGGTCATGAAGGTGTCCAATAATGGTTAGAGCATCTGCAATCTCTATGTGATATACTTTAAGCCATTTGGTCAGTTGTTCAACAAATATCAGAATGTATTTATTTCATTTTAGTGTTACTGGCAGGGGTCCAATTACATATACTCCATATCTTTGAAAGATGTGAGTAAGTGAGAGAATTGATTGTAGAGAAGCTTGATAGTTCTTTTCCTTGATACTTCTGGCATATGTCATACTTCTGAATGATGTCTTGGAATTGTGTTCTGAGATAAAGCCAATGTTAATAATCTTTTTGAATTTTGTCTTCATGTTTGTCTATCCTTGGTGGACTTTCTGATGTTCTTATTGGATGAGATATTCTTACTCCTTAATAGTTATGGGAACTTCTTTAAGGGTGCAGTTCCAAGGTACACCCTTTCTTTAGTTCATTGCATTATGTGGGAAAGAATATCAACATTATTGTGAGTTCTTCTCACTTTGTAGATGATGTTGATTTCATAATCTTAGAATCAGGCAAGGATTCTAGTAGGGTTTTTTTAGTAGGGTAGTCATTTGAGAGTTGCATGGTCTGTGATCATAGTGAACTTTCTTCTAAAAAAGTAAAGTTTGAACAGGGTAACTGTCCATATAATTGCAAGGCATTCCAATTTGGTGCCTCCATAGTTGGTCTGCTGTTTGTTGGTAGCTCTGCTTGTATAAGCTATCACATAGTATTGTTTGTCAGGTCCTTCTTGTGCAAGGATAGCTCCAAGGCCATTCTTGGATATATTAGTGTACAGAATGAAAGATTTCTGCAAATCTGGTTAGACTAGGATTTGCACTGAGGTTAGGCAGTGTTGTAGTTTTTGGAAGACTTCTTTTTGTAGTTTCTTATATTAGAATGGTACTTCTTTCTTTAGCAAGGTTTGTATTGGTTTAGAGATTTCAGTAAATCTCTTAATAAATCTTCTGTAGTAAGATGCAGGCTCCAGGAAGGATAGAGCTTCCTTTGGGGTTTTGGAACAGAGAAGTTGTTGAATTTTTCTATCTTCTTGGGGTCTGTATAAGGTCCCATCTTTAGAAACCATAAATTAAAGAAATTTGAGCTTCTGCTTACCAAAGTAATACTTCTTTGAGTTGAGTCTCAGGTGGTTTTGTTAGGTGAGTTTGAAAAACCCTTCAAGGTCTTGCAGGTGGTCTTTGAAATTTGCTGAGTAGATGTTGGAATCATCTATATAAATAATTAGGCAGTGGTGGATGAGAGGGACATATTGAGTTCATTATTCACTGAAAGATTGGGGATGCATTATGGAGTCCAAATGGCATTCAGAGGTATTCAAATAGTTTTCCTAGTATAAGGAAAGCTGTCTTTTGAATATCTTTGGAATCCAAGAGTATCTCATGGAATCCTGTAAATAGGTCCATACTACTGAAGTATCTTGCATTTTGTAGCTGGTCCAGAAGGTCATCAATTTAGAGCAAGGGGTATATATATCTTTTTCAGTAACTGTGATGAGTTTCCTGAAGTCTACAACAAGTCTCCATCCTCTTTTCTTTAGTACTATAAGTATAGGGCTGGCCAAGGGATAGTAGAGGATCGGATGACTCTATTGTCTAAGAGTTCCTATATGTATTCTTTCTCAAATATCTTCAAGTGATGGGGTATCCTGTATGGTTTTTGTTAGATGGATGTTACATGTCCTATATTTATACTGTGGTGGTATGATGGGTTATATGGCAGGTTGCCATAGTCTGTTGTAAAGATGTTTTGATATTTATAAAGGAGTTTGATCAATTGTTGTTGCTGCTGAGGTATCAATTCTTCTCCAATGTTTGTAGAAAGCTTCAATTTCTCCTGGGTCGCAGATGGGTCTTTCTTTTCTTCTGTGACCTTTTAGTGTTTCCCTGTAAGTTTAATTCATAAACTTCTCTATATATTTGGTCGAGATAAGGTACCAGGTATCCAATGATGGTTCCTTTTGGCAGGATGATGTTCTCCCAGCTTGTATTGGTTGTTCAGGAATATACTGGGTTCATCTTGGCAGAGAATGTGTATTCTTGTATGTGCAGATTTCGGATTTCTTCATTTTATTCAAAGAAAAGATTTCTGGAGTTGGGTTGTGCAAATATTTTGATAGTGGGTTGCTCTCCTGGCTCAAGAATAAGGTTCTTGTGAAGTTTTACTAGCTGGTAGAAAACTTGCTGGAGTGTATTTGCTTTGAATCAATTGATATGAAGGAAGTGTACTTCCTTCTTGTCTAAGCTTCCAAATCCTTTAATTTGTCTGGTGCCTTGAGTGAGCTTGGGTAGCTGAGGAGTCTTGTATTTGAGGAAGACTGCTTGTATGATTTTGTCTTCTTTGGTGATTCAAATCCATTTGCTGCTTTCATTTTTAAGATAACCTTGATTTCACCTATATATCCTAGGTCAATGGTTCCTCCTTCAGTAGAGAGTCCTTCAAGAGCTAGCCCAGACCTTGAGGTCAACTTTATGTAAGTTTCTTTTGGTGGCTGCATGGCAATATCAGTTCCAATGAGCTTTGTACTTTTGAGACTCATAATAACATCATAAAGGCTACTGAGATCATTTCTTGATTTGCTTTCTTGGAGGGATTACATTGGGGTGGAGCAGCATTAACTGTGCAACATCTTTGCTAAGAGTAGGCAGTCCATGGGCTGAGACTTCAGATCTCCAACCTCTGATGTCTAGGTGTGGCCATCTTGCTTCAGTAGAAGGGTCTTAAAGATAATTGATTCCTCTTTTCCAGTGGAATCCAGGGCCTCTATGAAATTGATAGTATCATCTATCCACCCTTGATGAGTTGCATGGTAAATGAGAGCCAGAATATCTTCTAATAGATCATATATCTTGAGGATCTTCCTTATAGACTTCTTCTTTTTCTTCTTTCAAATTTGGGCTTAATCATTTCCTCTCTTAAGTGTGTGTACAATTACATCTTTACTGATATGAATCTTTTCATATTGACAAGGCCAGCATCTGGGATGCTTTTCATAATGACAATATCTCATGACTTCAAAGTACTTCTTTTTTTCTTCAATTTCTCCTAGCTTCAGGAATCTATATCTATTTGCATCATACTTGTGTGTGAGAGTAGAGAGGGGCTTTACTTCAGTTTGAGTGAAGAATTCTACTCCATTTCTTCTCTTTGCAAGTATTGTAATGGATTCTTGAAATGAGGTTCCTTCTGCAATAATTTTTAGAGATTTTCATTCAGAGAGCTGTCTGGCTTGCTGGTTCAATATATAGCATTGATAGCAGTAGTTTCTTGTTGAGTGAAAAACGACTTGATGAGGGCATCTGTCCATTCAGAAGGCTTTTTCCTAGTGAGTTTCAGGCCTTAGGATAACTGGCTGTGAGCTGGGTCCAGCTTCTTCTTTACTTCAGAGAGTATTATCATCTAGTTGTGGTACCTAATTCAGATCATCCTATGTAACAATTGCAGGAAGCTCTTTGTTTTCAGAAATGCCATCATCTTCTTTCTCTGGTGGTTGGTCCCAAATTGTCTGTGCTTCTCCAGCTTCAATTTCAGGATTGGGTATAACTTATATATAGCTTTTTGGTTAAGTATTGTGAAGACAACTCTTCTTCCTTCTCCTGTATTTAGGGCATATAGTGCTAGGGTATTTTTGAATTCCAATATATCTGGATGAGTGTTCTTTACATTTTTGTCTTTAAAGACATTTGGTACATCCTCTGGCTTCTCTAGCAATGGCTCTGATTGTAATGAGAATAGTATCTTGTGCCCATATATTATCTACTTGTCTGTCTTCTACTATATTGATTTGGGGCCTCAATCTGGAGTCATTGTCATTTTCAGAGTCCTCCTCCTCTTCTTTCTCTGTAGTTAATTCTTCTTGGATAGCTACCTTCTTCTTCTTTGATAGCTCAAAACTAGTGACCTTAACTTGGTACTTCTTTTCTCTATAGTACAACTTGAGTACTTGTTGATCAATGTTGACATCTGCATTCATCTCATTCATTGAATTGGTGTCAAGGATCATATCATAGGTGACAGCTTCAGTCACTACTCTCTTTGAAATAGCAAACTGAATATATCCAAGAGTTATAGTGATGTTTCAGACCTCTCCCAGGAGTTGAGTTCAGGCTCCATCTGCTACTATGATACTAAGACTAGAGGGGCCATCAATAGGCCATTGAATGCTGTCTAGGAATTTCTTATTAATAATACATATAATAGCTCCTGTATTAATAAGGATTTTCATCTTTTGGCCTCTGATTTCTCCAAACAAGTAGGTGCTGACATGTCTTTCTGCAGCTTATACTGCTGGAGTTGCTAGTTCTTCTTATGGAATAGGAACTCTTCCTGTGTATGATCTGATAGTTCACAGCAATTTATTTCTTACTCCAGCAGATGTCAGTTTTAGGAACTGCAAGAATGAGACTACTATCTTAACTTCTTGGATCTTCTTCCAGCCTTCATTGTAGATGTCCCAAGGCATGGTCTTTGGGATGTATTTCTTTGTAGACTTTGGGATCTTTTCTCAATTCTAGTTCTTCTACCATCTTCTCATCAGCAGATTCTGGTAGGGGATCTTCTTTATTGATAGTGGCTCTAGAGATAAAGAGTGAAGGAGAACAGGGAGATATGTCAACCTGTTCTTCTTTATCTTCATCTTGAATGATTCTTCTGCTTGCTCTTTTGGGTAGTTTTCCTACTGCTTCAGGGCAGTCTACTGCTCTCTTTCTTTTTTCTGCTGGACAGACTATTTCTCTGTATTCAGCCTTAGTTGGGTACAGGTGTAGGTCACTGTATTCATCACTGTCACTCTGCTCATAGTCTTCTACTGGAAGGGCCTCTGTCCTTTTGTTGTGGGTATCCTTTAGTTTAGTGGTTCAGAATTTCTTGAGTTGCCTTAGATATTGTATTTAGTGGTATGGTATCCTTACTGTTCACACTTGTAGCATTGGATTTCTGCTCTATCTCTTGGTGGATAGATTCAGTCCTCATAGAGTGTGTAATTCCTCTAGTAATCTCAATTTTCATATAGATAGCTTGACTGGAAATTCTAATTTTCACATGGGGGATATCTTGGCTAGTAGTTCCAATTTTTACATATGGTGAGCATTTCAATATACTCAACCAGTCTGTCTACTTTTGAATTGAGGTCTTGAATCTCATTCTTATCCTTCTTCCATTCTTTAGTGGATTTTTTTCCTCTTGTTTCTCCTTGAAGATTCCTTACAGAGTCTTGATCAGGATCTTTCTTATCTTCTTTCTGATTATCAGTCTAGGTGGTTTCTTGCTTAATATCAAAGTATCCTTGGGCTGTATCTACTTGCACTTTGGGCTTTCTAATGCCCAAGGTTCAGACATATTGAGCAAAGTTGGGTGGGATTCTATTCATGAAGATCATTGGACCAATGATGTCTTAATTGGCAGTATTGAAACCAACAGCATGCATTCTCTTCTGGATTCTAGTGAAGAATGCTCTTGGGGATTCTCCAAGGTTCATCTTTATTCTCATGATGGATTCTTGAGCTTTGTGGTAGGTTTTATTTCCTGCATACTTTTCAATGATCTAGTGTTATATAGCCCCATATTATTCTTTCTCTGAGTTTGCATTTGCTATGAGATCTTTTAAGTCTGTATCAATATCATTTACAGTTCTGGTGAAGATATCTTTGGCTGGTTCTCTCAGTTGTACCTTGAAGATATTGATTCAACTTTGGGTTGCCAGGTCTCTCAGGGCTGCTATCCCTTCGATTGTATCTATGAATTCTCTTGGATCTTCTTCTGGGTATTCTGCCAATGTGGGTAATGTTGTGCTCATTTCATTATAACTGTCTTCTAATTCTGTTTCAATTTCTGAGTCTGATTCAGAGTTATTGGCTATTGATGGGTATATGCTGGAAGGTGTAAAGAATCTGAGTGATTGTAACAGTTCTGGTTTCTTGAATGAGGAAGTGACTAAATTCTAAGTACTCAAAATAGCTCAAAGAGTTATTAAGAGTTCAGGAAGATCTTGTGGATTCTGATAGAAAATATTCTGAGCTTTATTCGAGAAAACAGAGAGGATATTTATACAAGATATGAAAGAAGGATCTAGAAGGATCTGAGTAATCAATGAAAATGCCATGAAGAAGGTTCTTGGCAATGATGATAAATAAAGATCTGCAATGTTCTGTGACTAGCTAAGACTGGAATGGAATTGACAAGTATGTTCTAGCTGTGGCTTAGTACCAAGAAAGGATTTCTAATCATTCAGAAGATGCTGGAAGGTTATGAAAAGTACTAGAAAGACAAAGAAAAGAAATAAACTATGCTAAAATGTTACATCTCCCCCTCCTTAAGAATCAATGTCCTCATTGAATTCAGAAGAAAATAAAACCAAAAGAAAATGTAATTAAAATATATTAGGTAATTGGCAAGGACTGGCCATCCTTGTATAAGGTGAGGGCCAAAGTATCATCTTGATCAGATGAGAACTGGTTTGAACCTCATTAGTTACAGGGTTTACAGAGGTCTTCTGTGGGTCTTGTTGCTGATGCTGTATCCCTTAGAGTGTCCCAATGCATAATATACCTGATTAGTACAGTATGTTATCTACTATCCAAGAGGAGAACCTCATGGGCAGTCAATGAGTTCCTTTTTGCTCAAACTCTTGAATGAGGTCTTGGGAGTTCTTGAGATTGGTGGCAGGTTCCCAGGTAGCATTGTATTCAGGGTAGCCCATCCACTTGACTAGGTATTCAGTGTGATGGTATCAGACTTGCTTGTCTAAGATTTTCTCGACTTCATAATCAATATGGTCTTCAACTATAACTGGTGCTGAGGGCATCAGAATTCAGTCAGAGTAAGGGGGTGACTGGTTCCAGGCCTTGAGTTGTAACATATGAAATACTAGGTGTATTCATATGGTTGATGGTAGACTGAGATGGTAAAAGTAAGTAGAGACTTGCTCAGTGATCTTGAAGGGTCCAAGGTACTTGGGTTGGAATTTGGTTGACTGGCGGTTGACTTGAGATTGGGCCTTGATGTTGTCAGCTTTGAGTAGAACCATATCTCCAATAATATAGTTGACATCATGTAATTTCTTATCTGCATACTTAGCTTGATGTTGTTGAGCCTTTTGCAGATTCATGGTAGTGATCTTGAGAAGGGAATTCATTTTGTCAATAAGGTCCTAGGCAGTGGGGACTTGTGTGTAACTGGATTGCTGGAATGAGACTAGGCTTGTAGGGGTCTCAGGATTTTGACTATATAGTAACTGAAAAGGGGAAAGACCAGTAGATGATTGGACTGCATTGTTGTAGGTGAACTTGGCATAAGTCAGGTAGTGGTTCCAATCATCTTACTCATAGAACACATAGTTTCTGAGCATTTGTTCAAGTGTTCTGTTCATTTGCTCAGTTTGTCCATCTGTTTGAGGGTGGAAGGCAGTGGACATAGTGATTTCAGTTCTAAGGATCTTGAAGAGTACTTGCCAGAAGTGACTTGTGAATTTGGGGTTGCAGTCACTGACAATTACTCAGGGAAGTCCATACAGGCAGAAGACAGACTTGAAGAAGATTCTTGCAATTTCAGGGGCAGTGGTGTTGGTTGTGGTTAGCTTGGCAATTGTGATCTTGGTCAGGTAGTCCACAAACACAATGATGGCATCATAGCCTGATTTGGTTCATGGAAGTTGTACAATGAAGTCCATTGTGACTTGCTCAAACTTCTTGGTCGGAATTGGCAATAGTTGTAGAAGACCAGCAGGTGTTTGATTGCTTGACTTGTTTCTTTGGCAAAGATTGCAGCTCTGAATATACTCCTTGATTTCCTTGAGCATGTTGGGCCAGTAGTAGTCTCATTGAATGTTCTTGATGGTCTTCTCGGTTCCAAGGTGACCAGCTAGTGGGGAGTCATGATGTTCTTGAAGGATCTTGCATTGTAGTTCTGGATTGGCAGGAATATAGACCTTGTCTTGATAGTGCACAAGATTGTCCTTCAAGGTGTACTTTTTCTTGAATTTCTTGGTGTCCTTTTGTAGAACCAGAGAGTCTTGTTCATAGGCTATCTTGATCTGGTTAAGAAATTCAGGTACCACAGTGACTTGTAAGATAGCAGCAAGGTCAGGTCTTCTTGAGAGTACATCTGGTACAACGAGAGTTTTGCCAGGCTTGTAGATGATGTTTGGAGTAAAGGTCTGAAGTAACGACTCCACTTGGCTTGTTGACAGAAAAGAGTTGGTTGGGTGTTGATGTACTGAAGAGACCTGTGATCTGTGATCACATCAATCTCAACTCCTTCTAGGTAGTATCACTAGGTCTTGAGGGCATGAATGATTGCCAGGAGTTTCTTTTCGTGAGTGGCTAGCTTTTGTTCTGCAGGGGACAATTTCCTTGACTTGAATGCAATGGGTCTGAGTCCTTGACCATTATCTTGAAAGATGACTGTACCAATTGTGAAGTTGGATGCATCAGTAGTAACTGTAAACTTCAAGTTTGGGTCTATGTTTCTAAGGACAGGTGCATGGGTCAAGCAGTTCTTGAGTTCTTGAAAGGCTTGTTGACAGAAGGTGTCCCAGATATAGGGAACATAGTGGTCAGAGTTGGGTTCCTTTTGCAGGAGGTTTGTCAAAGATTCTGCTATACCAGAGAAGTTCTTGACAAATCGGTAGTAGTATCCAGCCAGACCAAGAAAGAACCTAAGTTCAGTAAGACTTGCTGGTACAGGCCACTGTTCAATGGCTTCTATTTTCCTGGGGTCTACTTTAATTCCTTTGGCAGATACAATGTGTCCAAGGTATTCGACTTGATCCATGAAGAATTCATACTTCTTAAGCTTTGCATAAAGCTTGTATTTGTGGAGGATCTTGAGGACTTATTCAAGGTATTTGAGATGTTTTTCTTCAGTGCCAGTGAAGATCAGGATGTCATCAATATACATGAGTACAAAGATATAGAGCTGATCCTTGAAGACAGTCTGCATGAGATCTTGAAAGGTTGCTGGTGCATTGGTGAGACCAAAGGCCATGACTAGAAATTCATATAGTCCAAATGTAGTCATAATGTCATCTTGGGTATGTCTTCTGGTTTGATCTGAATTTGGTGGTACACAGAGGTAAGGTCAATCTTGGTGAAGTATTTGGCATTCTTGAGAGTATCAAATATTTGGTCAATGAGTGGCAGTGGGTAATGATTCTTGACAGTAATCTTGTTAAGTGCATGGTAGTCTATGTACATTCACAAGGCATCATCCTTCTTCTTGACAAATAAGACTGGGGAGCCAAAAGGTGACTTGCTTGGCTGAATGGCTCCTCACTCAATGAGTTCATCGAGTTCCTTCTTAACTGCTTCAATTTTAAGTGGTGACATGCAGTACATCTTCTTCTTGGGGATAGCCACATCAGGTATCGGCTTGATTTCATGATCATGGTCTCTTGATGGTGGAAGACCAGATAGTTTGTCTGGGAAGACATCCTTGTACTTATTCAGCAGTAACTTGACACTTTCGCTAATTGATAGCTTCTTGTCTTCTTTCTTGGGTCAGATCAGTACAACAAAGGCACAGGTAGCTTTCTTGAGTGTCTTCTTGAACTGGATTGCCGAAAGAGTAGCAATTGGAGTTTTCATCTGAGGCTTGTCTGGCTTAATTGTAATGTTGACTCCATCTTGATTTAGAGTAACTTCATTCTTGGTCCAATTAATGTGTGGGTTGTGTTGCATAAGCCAGGGTTTACCTAAGATCAGGTCATGATCTCCTAGGGGTGCCACTTCGAAATCTAAACATTCCCAGTACTTCTGAATCTTGAGGGGAAGTTTAGCAGCAATTGAGTCAATTGGTAGAGTGGTGCCATCAGCAGTGACAACTTCACAATTCTTGCCAGCTGGCTTGGTGAGAATCTTGAGCTTATTGATGAGGTTCTTGTTGATGAAGTTCCCAACAGCTCCACTGTCTATGAGGACATCTAGTTTTTGACCTTTGACTAGACCTTTGAAGATGAGCATTAAGTTGGCTTGGTTCTTGGCTATGCTAGCAACTTGATCAGTGCTGCTAAAGCCTTTCTGATCTTGCTTGGTTGGAGACAACTTGATGACTTCCTTGATGGCAGACAGAGTGGCTCACTCCAGAATGAGCTGTGCAATTCTGTCACCTTCATTGACAGTATAAGGCTGGTCCTTGTGGTTGACTAGTAGGACTTGCATTTCTCCTTGGAAGTCAGGGTCAATGACTCCAGCACCAATGTCCAGTGAGTGCTTGACACTGAGACCAGATCTTGGCGCAATTCTTGCATAATGTTCCTTGGGTATTTCGACTGCAAGGCCAGTTGGAATGAGTCTTGCTTCATGGGCAGGAATAGTGACTTGTTGGATGGATTGAAGGTCCAGACCAATGGCTCCTTCTGACTGTGCTTGAGAAATCTGGGCCTTAGGATTGACTCACATGAAATTGAGTATAACTTCTTGTTTGACTTGTTGACCTTGAGTGTCTTTGGACAGGACCAGGATCCTCTTGGGTTCGGCAGTCTTCTTGGGACATTTAGTGGCAATGTAGTCAGGCTGTTGGCAAAAGAAGCAGGCTCCAGCCTTCTTGAGGTACTCCTTTTCCTTAGGTGTAAGCTTGGTCTTCTTGTTCTTGTCAATGGTGTCTAGATCCATGGGGGCAGGTCCAACAGTTCAGACTTTGGTTTCCTCCCTTCTGTGGTTGTTGTTGAATGGTGGTCTCTTCTGCTCAAAGTAGTTGCTATAGGTAATAACATCTAACCTATCAGTAATTTTCATTGCAGTCTCTAGGGCTTTGGGTTCTTCTAGTTCAACACAAACTTGGGTTTTTCCCTTGAGACCTCAGATGTACTTGTCAACCTTCTTGTCTTTGGTGACATGAGGTAGCTCTAGTAGGATAGACAGGAATTGTGTATTATATGCTTACACAGACTTAAGTTGTTTGATATTTGCCAGGCAGTCTTGGTGCTGTTGACAGGTTTGAATTGGCCCTTAATAGTATCTGAGAATTTACTCCAGACCTTGATTTGGCCAGAGAATCTTGTGTTCTGAACATGATTTTGCCTCCAGATTGCAGCATTCCCTCAGAGGAGTGTGGCAGCAAATTGGACTAGTACTGCTTCATCCAAATTGGTCAGTTCTCCATACTGCTCCAATTGGAAAAGCCACATGTCAGTAGACAGCCATCAAAGGTATCAGGCTTCTGAGGCTTGATGGTGACTGCGGTTGGAGATACCATTGTAGGTACAGATGTAGACTGTGCAGGAGCTTTGCCCTCCTTCTTGTCCAGTCATTCTTGAAGTTGGAAAATTTGAGCCAATGTGATATGCAAGAGGCTTTCTAGAGTCCCAGATGACTGAGTAGGAATTTTCTGTTCCTTCTCTTCTTCTTGCTGAATATAGGGTGTGTTCTGTGAGATGTAGTTGCCATAATGGGTACTGTAGGTATTGCTGTCCCAGGCATCAGCATTGGGGTCCATAGACATGGTGTTTGGCTAGTTCTTGAGAGGTTTCTTATTTAGGCAAGGTGTAACTTAACTGCTGCTACCAAGTGTAATAGTTCTGGTTTCTTGAATGAGGAAGTGACTAAATTCTAAGTGCTCAAAATAGCTTGAAGAGTTATTAAGAGTTCAGGAAGATCTTGTGGATTCTGGGAGAAAATATTCTGAGCTTTATTTGAGAGAACAGAGAGGATATTTATACAAGATATGAAAGAAGGATCTGGAAGGATCTGAGTAATCAATGAAAATGCCAAGAGGAAGGTTCTTGGCAATGATGACAAATAAAGATCCACAATGTTCCATGAAGTTCTGTAACTAGCTAAGACTGGAACAGAATTGACAAGAATATTCTAGCTGTGGCCTAGTGCCAAAAAAGGATTTCTAATCATTCGGAAGATGCTGGAAGGTTATGGAAAGTACTAGAAAGACAAAGAAAAGAAATAAAGTATACTAAAATATTACAGTGATAGTGCTCTCCTCAGTACTATTCTGGGAAGTCTTGTAGATAGGACTCTTGGAATCAGGGTTACTGGTCTGGGTAGATCAGAGAAGACTCTTGGGGGGAATCTTTCAAAGTTTTGGTTGGTGTTGTCTACTTTGTTTGGCATAAATTCCTCAAAATCTCTAGGTGGTAGACTTGGTGATTAGGCTATTGGTGGCAGGTTTTATACAGTATTGACTTCTGCAATATCAGATCCATCTGATGCTGAGTGATATTTGATTCTGGAGATAATTATGTCTCTTCCTGTCTAAATGCTTTGTAGTACTGAGATTTCTTCTCCTATAGTAGCTGAAATTAGTACTGTATCAATGGTTTCAAATGTTTTTGTCTCCAGATTGAATGTTGGGTTATGTGAGCTGAAAGATCACTTAGATTTCAAAACTCTTCTTTGTTGAAATCTTCTCAGTTAAGCTCCCAAATGTAATGTGTCCAGCTCAATGAAGGCAAAATATAAGGTTGGGCAGCTGTATAGATTGGCTTAAGTCTACAGTTACTTTGTTAAAAAGTAATAAAATTTTAAGGAATTATTGATTTTGTGTGGGTATTTAGTGGTATAATATTTAACTTCTAGAGAATCCTATAATTGATTTCTTAATTTGATCACATTCTTGGGTTGCAGGTGATTTCTGTATTACTCAGTAATCAGATTTCCTTATATGTGTCAGTTCTTTGGTTTTCTGTAACTTGGGTGATCTTGTATATATTGAATTTGGTAGATTTTCTTAAAAGTATAGGCTTTTTAGGAATCTGTAACTTGGTTGATCAGTTTTCTTAAGAGTGCAGATTCTGTAGGTTGCTTATATGTCAGGCAATCAGATTCCTTTTCTGGCAGATGAACTCCACTTTCCAATATAAAGAAGTCTACCTTTTGGTTTATTTGCTATATAAGTCTGAAGAGAAGTCCACTATTTTCAAGTAATCTGTTACTAAAGAAATAAGCTACTATTTCAGTAATCTGCTACTTAAAGAAGCTGTCATTTTCATAAGATCTGCTGCTTAAAGAATAAGCCACTTCTCAATAATCCACATTGACTGTCTGTATCGACTGAATGCATTGCTCCAATCCTAATCCTCAGTCTATATCAACTGCCCACTTGCCCAATTAATCACATTGTCTACTTAACTGTATCATTCAATGAATCTATATCATTCAAGAAGACCACTCCTAAGAAACCCCACATGGACCAGAGTGAAAGGTAGCTCACAACTTCTTGGCAGTGACTCATTGGCAGATATATCTCCTAAGTATTGCAATCTTTTCAGGATCAAATGGCTCTTGGCAGACATTTCTTCTAAGTGTACCAGACAATTGACTTTTGCTTTACTTTCAGAACTGAGGTTTATTCACTCTTGTTACTGTGGTATTTTTTTTACATTATGATTGCTACCTGATTACTATCAGGCTAACTATAGATTGCTATTTATATCAAGTATGTCTGGTTCAGCACAAGTGTTCAGGTCCTGTATAAGTGAACAGATTCTGTACAGGTGTACAGATTCTGTATGGGTAAATATCTTCTTTTGGTATATCTGGTTATTTATACAAGTCAGTACAGTAAAGCAGTCTTGATTGCTTAGTACACTTGATATAATATATAGCTAAGGGGCAATTTTGAATAGTATGATTTCATGGCCTACTATAGTATATACCAGATAGATGGTTCATGGTTCTCTTACTTACATATTTGTCATCACTATTGTTATTATTATTATTATAGCCCAAATTGAGCATATAGTTCTTTATATCTTTTATATATTTAAATATA
>RQIL01040957.1:0-16427 GCA_003951145.1 Jimgerdemannia lactiflua | reverse complement strand
ATGCACTCCCTCAGCCACCCCCCACCAGAATCCCCTATACCGGAGCCTTCTACTTCCTCCCCCCTCTACCAATGTTGCAAGGTCCCCAGAAGACCCCTGGGGGGCAAACCTCGCCCCCCACACCTTCTGCATCAGGGGGACCCAACCACCCCAGTGAATCTGCAACCATTTGTTCTATGAGGATATATAACAGATATATAGTCTCATTTTCAATACATTTTCATATATAATAGTGTTGTATATTGATATATTTAGTCTTTGCATAATATATAGAATTCTTTGCTAAAGTGATAGTAGATTGATTATCCTGTTATATAGTTATAGATCCTTGAGAGAATTCCAAATCTTTTAGCAATTTGTAAAGCTAGATAGCTTTCTTCATTGCTATATATATGTAATACTTGATACTCTGCTTGTATAGATAATGTTACCACCAAAGATTGCTTATATGTTTGCCATGAAATGGCTCCACTATCATTGAGATAGAAGAAGTATACTGTATAGATCTTCTGTCATCCAAATCACTAGTCCAATCAGCATCACACATGCTGAAAGACTTATAGTACTCCTGCTTACTCCTTTGTTACCCAAATTGAGTATATAGCTCTTGTACCTTTTATGTATCTGAATATGTGCTTAATTGCCATTCAGTACAAATTATCATAGCATAATAAGTATTGTACCACTTTGTTGACTATATATAATATATTGGGTCTTATTCTAAGCATAAGATATATGAGAGATCCCACTACTTATCAATAGAGGATGTCATTGTCATTATATTTATTAGATATGTCAGACTTCTTTAGTCTTATAGATACCTCTATAGATGTTCCAACTGACTTGTATTTGCTTATATCAAATTGCTTAATTATTGTCTAAATATATGCTTCTTAACTTAGATATATAGTGTATATATTCCTATCACATATGATGGATATCTCCAAAAGGAAAGATGTATGCCCATATCTATCATCTTGAACTTTTTATATAATGCTGCCTTTACTCTATTGATTTTAATTGTTATTTTGACTAGAATGATATTGTTGACCCAAATTCCCAGATACACAATTCCTGAGGATATATGATAAGTATATATATATAGGTCTGCTTCACATCATTTAAACCTATTATCTTTTATGAAATATTCATCAATCTTTTGGTTCCATAGTCTCACTACTTGCTTTATGCCATAAAGACCTTTATATAGTCTGCACACTAACTTCTTCTCATTATCATAGAGTTCATATTCTTGTGGTTGATGGACATAGAGTTTGATATCTACATCTTCATTTAGAAAGGCTGTCTTAATATCTATTTGATGGATTTTATAATGATACTTAGCTCTAATCATAAAGAGTACTCTAAGCAAAGTAAGCTTAAATACTGGAGAAAATATCTTATCATAATTGTCTCCAAAGTCTTATAAGTATCTCTTTGCCACAAATCAGACCTTGTACTATTTTATACCACTATTACTATTGTACTTGATTTTATATATCTATTAGAATTCTATAGTCTATTTATTTGCTGAAAGAGAGACTAAGTCCCATGTATCATTTTTAATGAGTAAGCTGTATTCTTCATCTATAGCCTTTTTCCACTTCTTCTTATTATCTGAATGCATGACTTTATCATAGTTTGCCAGCTCACTAGTCATTACTATATAAGTACATTTATAAGTATAGTTTATATGATATTGTTTATAGTAAGATAACTTAGATGGATTCTAGTAATTCTCTAAATCTACTTGAACTTCATTATCCATTCCAGACTTGTACTTTTTCTTGTCTTTCAGAGAAGTATCTTCTTTCTGTTCATTATCTATAATCTCTATAATTTCTAGTTTAGAGAGTTTTATATATAATTGTGCTGTCAATCTCATAGATATAGATTGTATTACTGGAGTCCCAACCATTAGTGTAGTTATACTTACCATTGGTATAGTTTCACTCACCATTGGTAGATTGAATATAGGTATAGTAATTTTTATATGAATTTCTCATTCTTTTGCTCTCTCTTTGAATTGAATATTGTGAGAGATGACTATACCACACTTTTGCAAATTTCATAGTCTATACACTGCTCTATCATATCTAAGGAATATATGCTTATCTGCCTTAGACTCAAATTTGCTTCTATTACTACCTTTATCTAAGATATAAGCCTTACTTCTGAATATCTATAAGTATAAGATATTAGGTTTAAATCCACTCTATAATTCTTCATGGGTAAGACTGTTATCTTTGAATTACTCACTATTGTATTTTTTGCTTAGAGCTCAAGAGATACATCAGTTGTGTATATATATTACTATATTCAATGCTTCTGTCCAAAAGAACTGTGGTAGACTGGCTGCATTCATCATTGTTTGGGCCATCTCAACAATTATTCAGTTAAACTATTCTGCCATGCCATTTTGTTGTAGGGTATAGAGAGCTATCCTATTATACTGTATTCCATACTCTTTTAAGAAATGTTTAAAAGACTTATTCATGTATTCTGTCCCATTGTTGAAATGTAGCATCCTTATTCAATGTTTTATTTCATTCTCTACACTCATCTTGAATTTCTTGAACTTCTTGAATATCTTACTCTTTACCAACAAGAAGTATACATAGGCTTTACAAGTATAATTATTGATGAAGATAATGAAGTACCTCATCCTGAAATACAATTATGTATGCATGAGACTATAGATATCTATGTGTATAAGATCAAGTATGCTATTTGCTTATTTCATTCATTACTGAAAGAATCTCTGGGAAGCCTTATTCACTATATAATTGTTACAGAAGAAATTTGGAGATGAATAGCTTAGAAATCCTCTTACTGAACTATTTCTCATCATCTACTCTAAGCTTGTCTGGCTGATATGTCCTAAGCATTTGTACTATATATGGCAGATATCAGTCACTATTAGAGAATATACTAATGTGCTATTTGGTATATCATTGATTACATATAGATTCCCTCTTTTCAATGCATATATTAGTTTCTTATTATTCTTTGGATCAATTACCATTATATTATTCAGATGTATATTTACTCTTTTATCTTCTTGAGCCATTATTCATCCTATCAAGAAGAGATTTTTACCAATATCTGGAGTATATAATATGTCTGCAAAAGTGACTGAGGGTTTATTGACTTTTCTCTGTAGATATATACTGACATTGCCTTTGCTCTAAATAGATTACATTATTGTCACCTAGTTTAATAGGTGAATTTCTCATATATAGAGAAATACTTGCAATATACCATTATATATTGTATTGTATCAGAATTTATAAGTCAGATCTTCTCAGTGTATACATTGATACTACTCAGTATATAGCTTATATTGACACTTGTATTTATATTATTTTTCATTAGTATAAAAGTATTTTCTACTTCTTCTATATTTATATATAAGTAGATTATCACCTCTGCAAAGAACATACCCTGGCTATCTCTGCCTTGGTTATTGTTTATATTTACAATATTTGTCTATCTATGTTGATCATCCTTTTTCTTCTTCTTGAGATTGCAATCTTGTATACAATGTCCAGGCTTATCACAGTCTGCTGAATTTGGTACATTGACCATTATATTGCTGATTTTGCCCTCATCCTTTACTTTGCTTGCCTTTGCCTCTACCATGTACTCCATAGAATGCTTTCTTGTCATAGTCTTCATTGACACTATTATTTTGTCTCAATTTATCATTTAATAAGCTCATGATGATGTGTTTTATAGTCTGAAAGCTTGGCAGATTCTTGCATAGTAGAAACAATCATATTGTCTACCTTAGGAAAGTCTCATATAAGAGTCAGGATCTTGTTTACTTCTTTGATGAGATCTGCTGGTATAGAAAAGAAATTCACCTGATTTGTCAGATCATTAATATGATTGGTATATTTCTGGATACTTTTCTTGAACTTCTTCTATAGAGTGAATAGTTGTCTCTTCAGATGAAATCTATTTAATATGGATGCTTGTTAGTGGTAATTGCATAGAATCTCTCAGACTTTATTTGCTATTATAGCATTCATGATAAATTTCATTTAATTATTTAATAAGGTGAAAGTAATCTCTCTTGGTACTCTGCAATTCTTTGTGGCATCATATCTCATTACTTGTGCCTGTGGCTTCTAGTAGTCCTCCAGACTATATTCCTCCAATTGATTCTTCATATAGTATGCTCATATAATATAATTCTTACTATCAAAGACAGAAATCATCCTTTTTGTAATCATAGCCACTGCCACTGGTATAACTATCAGAGGAACTATACTCATACTGATACTCACTGTGCATATATTACTTAGCAGACTTACACTGGACACCACACTTGGGCTTCCAGGATTTGACATCTTTATATATATTATAGCATATTTTAGAGAGATGTATTATTATCTTCTTTTGTTAGTGGGGCTCATAAACTTTGTTATATACTTAGAAGGAAAAAAAAAAGAGAAGAAGAGTATTTATTGATTATCCAAGTTACACACCTTTATATACTTGATTAATGATGTTACTCTACTATGTCACAATTTACATATATCAAGTTGCACTTAGAATGAGATTTCAACAGAATACCTATCTTAGAGTATTGCTACCTATAAGAACAGGTCCCTGCTCTCAGTTCTGACTCAATTCAGGCAATAGCAGCAACAGTAGCCACCACCAAGAGTTCAAGAGGACCTTATGATAATACTCACCAAGTAGATAAAGAACCTAGCCATTACAGTAGTCTAGCTGAAGAATCAAGATGAAAGATAACAAGATTATCATCAAGATAATAGACCAGATTACTAATAATAAGATAATAGGTTTGTTCCCCAGACACTACCAGCCACAACAGCAGGCCCATCTATGATGAGCTCCTATACTCTAATATACTTTAACTACAGTAACCAAGATCATATCTAGTGTAACATGCATGATCAACAATGTGAAGTACAAGTGACTGCTAGAATCAGATGATGTATGGCATGACAATCAAGTAAACAACCTAATACATCAAGTGACTATCCCTAAAGGAGTAAAGATAATCCGAGCTGAAATGAAGAAATACATTACTTAAGGAACCCAGCCCCAGCTTCAGAATTAGCACCAAAGAATGAAGAACCTCCCCACACAATGCCCTCTACTTGCTGCTCCAACCAGACCTCCCACCACTCTACTCCTTTGCCTAGCCTAAAGATCCTGGTCTTTAAAGCTATCAAGAAGACTATTTGGCACCCTGATACCTCCAAACACCTGAACTTCTACACCAAGGATCTTGGACATTTCATTAATTACTGGTACATAATGACCCAACAGCTCAAGGATACTACCGAACAAATGACTCTTTGGCATGACTATGAAATTGGACACTGTCTTCACAACAAAACCCAAGAAGATGACCAGGAAGACCTCATTACCAAATTGTTAACCACCAGCCAGCTCATCAAGAGAGCTCTCCACATCCACCAGATATTCTGTCACATTCCTTGGGCCATAGCTCATCTGCAAGGAATAACCATTGGAACCCTCACCCACCTAACAGTTAAAGAAGTCAACTGGGTAGAATTCGAAGTAGCCAACTATATTGGAAGTAACTGCATCACCATGAAAAGTCAGCAAACTGAGCCCACTCTGCCAGGCTTCCACACTACCCCCCTTTGAGACAACTACCAAGGTTACCTTATGAGCCTTATGGAGATATTTGAAGGACTGCTCATTACCATTGAAGCACCTATTGAAGCTACCCCAAGGACTCACCATCCAGTTAGCCTTAATTCGCACCATATCATTTGGAAACCAAATTAAGAAGAAGCTTAAGAAGTCCCTGTCTTTCAAGAAGAGGTTCAAGAACTTCAAGACCTCCTTCTGAAGAACCCTCATCTGTTATTGAAACAGATGAGTCCTCCTCTGAAGAAGAAGAGCAACAGAGAATCTATCAGTCCTCTGTCTGCATCCAAGCAGTTCAAGGATTGGAAAATGTGGTTGAAGATGATTGGCCACTATTCTACCCCCTCACCACTTGGCCAGCACTTCTTCTCTTTGAAGAACAAAATGATGAAGTCCCAGCCCAGCAAGATGGTTCACCTGCTGATGAAGGGTATTATACTATTTAAAGCTAACAAATATTCTTATACCAAATTTATCAGCAACCATATCCATATTCAGTGTAAACATCTGTCACATCATGTGAGCCAATGGTGCATCCATGTTCAGCATTACATCTGTATCCTTACCTAGCAGTTAAGCAGTAAACATCCATCACATCATGTAAGCCAATGGCACACCCATACTCAGTGTGGAACCACATGTCATATCATTATCCAGCAGTAAACATTTGTTGCAGTCTGTAAGCTAATAGCTTTACTACGTATTATAGCTATACTATAGCAATAAGATAGCAACCATATGAATAACCTAGCAAACTTATATAAATAACCTGTAACCTTAGAGTGAATAAACCTCAGTCAGTCTGATAGTTTTATAAAAAAAACACACTGCCTCCAAGAGACCAGATAATTCAGAGAACAAGATAACAACCTGGAGCATTAAAGCTTGGAAGTTTGCGTTAAAGAATTACTCTTGATGCTATGTACTGAAAACCACATCAACTGCCACTGAGGAAAGCCACCAGGAAAACTGCTGCTAAGTTAAAGAAACAATCACCAGTCAAGACCAAGTCCATTGGTTTAACTGCCAACTTAAGTTCTGAAAGACAAGAAGTTGAGTTTAAGAACTTTGGGAAAAGACTCAAGACCACTGCCAGATTCAAGAAACCCATCACCGAGATCCCATTAATCACATATTTGGACTGATCACCCATTTGAACTATCATTTGCATCCCCCTGCATTCAAGATTCAAGACTCATATAGTATCAAGACCTGAGGACACCCCATATAGTATACTTAGCTTAGGAAAGCCAGCACAGTCACCATTCACCCAAGTTAACAAGTCAGATGGATGAGTGAGCCATCAACCTCTGTTTTCTTTACCCACTACACTACAAGCTGCCAAATTCAAGAGTTACTGACTGTCAACCATCACAAATCCTCTACATATTCAAGATATAAGTCTCATGCACTGATAATTGACCCACATATTCTGCCACATACCCAAGTAATCACCACCCTTTTGAATATAATTGAGCCATCATCCACTGAATTATTGAGCCATGCCACATCATCATCGTCTATTACCAACTAAACAACTGAGCTATTGAATCAAACATCCACACCCAAGCCATCCAACATATGAATCAAATGATCCATCAAGTGACAACTGACCTGTATTTGCCTTTCCACTTCAATATACATATATTGCACACTTCACCAAGTGGTACATTGAGCCATGCTTGAAGCATATAGTTATACAACTAGCATACCACATTTTGGAGGCTCAACTGGGAATAGTTTTCTTAAAGACTTGACCTTTTGGCTCAAGAACCCAGCAGTCATCTACATTAGAGACTCCAGGAGAAACCAGCAAGCAACAAGTTCAGGGACAGCCCTCATCAGTGGAGAAGAAGGCCTATACCATTGTTAGGACAGCAGCCAGATCTCTTTTCAGAAGTAGTAGCCAGAAAACCGAATCAGAGAACAGAAATAACCCGAATTACAGCTTGACCTCAAAGGAAAGAAGATGATTCAGAGGAGAACCAGAACTCCTTTAGCTTCAAGACCAAGAAAAAGACCTTCCTGAAGAGTACCAGATATGAATCTATAGGAAGAACTCTGACCAGAGTGACTACATCACTACAGCCATCAATCGAGCCACCCCTCTAGACCAAGTTTACTTTAAAACATCCAAAGAATAAGAGAACTACCAACCATACAACCTAGAAGATGAGTTCAACCTATATCATTATACCAATAGCAACTCAGACTTCCAGCAAAGTGAACCAAACCCCACTACTCCACAGTGGCAAGGAGCAAATGAATCTATCATCAGTTACATCAGTCCACTTGCACCACCAGTTATCTGAGCTTCAGTTCCTTGGTCCCTTACCCCTCGCTACTATCATCAAGAAACCAGATCCCCTACACTACCAAGATTCTGCCCTCTGCCAGCACTCCCCATACACCAAGCACCTTCACCATCCCCTCCTCTCCCAGGACCCTCAAGGAATACCACTCCCAAACCAGACTCAGACTATGAGGATAGTGAAGATGAGCCAGATATGAGTTATCTTCAGAAGTTTCACAGAGCAGACAGTAAAGACATTGAGGAGTTCATTAGAGAAATCAAGGTACAAGCAGTTGCCAAGCAATGAGATGCCCAAAGACAACTCAGAATTATTGAGTCACTCTTGAGAGACCCAGCCCTACAGAAATAAAATCAGGCCAAGGTCATTGGAGGAGATATTTATAAACAAGAACATACTGACTCCCTTCAGAATGCAGACTATCCTCAGAGATGTATTATCTACAAGAACTGGCTCTGCACACAGTTCAATGGTCTTGAGCATCAACAAGAAGCACTGGAGGCTTTAACCTACATGACTCAAGCACCCAATAAAACCCTGAAGAGTTTCTACTATCAGATTTAAGCACAAATGATCAAAGCAAACCTCCAGCCTACAGTCCAGCTGGCACTAGCTTCTACCACCTTCCTTAATGGCCTATACCCGAAACTTCAAAGGTAAGTTATCAGAATGGGTTATTGGAGTATCGAGCAGCAAGTTGCTGGATCACAAGGATGTTGGAAAGCAGACTATAGACAAGCTCAGCAAGAGTACTGTGAGCCAGCTAGGATTGAACCCCCAAGAAATCGAGAACCCACTACACCAGAACAAGAGAATGCATTCCTCAGAGCCCAGCTAGCCAACTATGAGAACAGACCACCTTCAGCTCCAGTACAATTCAGTCAACAGCAACAGCAGTAGCCACCAAGAGCTCAAGAAGACCCAATGACTATGTTCACAACAGATGAAAGACTTAGCTATTGCCATGGCACAGTCGATGAATCAAGAAGAAAGGCAGCAAGATTACTGTCATGATAATAGGCCAGACTACCAACAACAAGACAACAAAAGTTCTTCTCAGGCACCCCAGCTGCAATAGTAGGCTCAGCTACAACAAGTTCCTATACCTCTATCTATTTCTACTGTAGAAATCAAGATCATATCCAAAAGAACTGTCCAAGGAATCAAGCCACCCAGTCCAATGACAGAAATTTCAACATCATTCAGATGGATGAAGAGATGTGAGAAATAGAAGAAGAAGCAGCCTGGCTTCACAATCAAGACAACACCTATCCATACTATGAAGCCTTCCCATCCAAGGTGACTTGGGAAGCTGCCTCAGCTCAGACCAGAGGATGAGGAAGACCACAAAGGACCCCACTTCCACCACCTTTGCCAGTGACAATATCCACAGGCAAACACCCAAGACATGACCACTCCTCCTTAGATACTCCCCAGGAAAATGACAAGCAAGTCAGAAGAGACACTCCTGAGCTTGAGGCCAGACCATCAAGAGCATTAAGGTCCACTTCTCTGCCTGACCTCGAAGAAGATGAGCATATAAGTATAGAATTCTCAGCAGATGAGATGCCCACCAGAAATGAAAGACCTTGCCTCCAAGGACCCAAATATCGAAGGAGCAGCAAGCCCCATACAGCAGCCTCTCTTTGGGACCAGATCTGACAACAGAATGCAGGCCTCACCATTGAGCAAGTTCTCAAGAATGCCCCAGAAGTTAGGCGAAAATTCCTGAAGGAAGCCAAGGAAGATACCAAGAGACTCTCTGTTCAAGGACTATATACTCAAGAACTGAGCACTATCTATGTGATGCATGAAACCTGGCAACAAGAACATCAATCTATAAGACTTGCAAGTGGAAAGATGCATGGAGAAAATACTCGAATCCTTATCAACACTGGAGCAGCAGTCTGCATCATCACCCAAAGGATGTTAGAGAGAATCAGTTGGGGAATTGATGAAGAAACCAAAGCAAGAGTTATGATGACAGAGAGATTAGCTTCCACCCCCCTCGGACTTGTGTGAGACATCTCCATCCAAGTAGGGAAAGCCTGCTTCAATATTCCCCAAGCTATTGTGACCCCCGTGACCACCTATGATCTGATCTTAGGAACAGATTGAATGCACCAAGTTGGAGCCAATGTAGACATCAAGAGGCAAGTCCTAGTCTTCACCTTCCATGGACAGAAGCACAAGGTACCAATCAAGTCAAGAGGTTCATCGAGGAAGGCAACTCTACCTTCAGAGATGGAATGGCAAGAATATGGAGATACCCCTACTACAACAGAAGATGAAAGTGAGGCCAATTTCCTGCAAGAATTGGGAAGCAACTTTGATGCCCCCCAGGATCAAAATAGCAAACCAGAAGAACCCTTTGTTGGAGTTATGGACATCAAAGGCCTGACTGCATGAATTGACAGAGTTAACAATGAAACAGCAGCACTTGAGTTCACAGGACCATCCACACAACCACCACCCCTGCTGGTAGAGAATCGAATTATGCAAGCCTTCCACTTAGGTATGTGTGAGCACTACAACTGTTTCTACTTGCCAAAAGATGACTGTAGTGACTGTTGAATTCTGGATCTCAAAGATTTCCATGCCAGAAGTCGATGACAAAGATGAACTGAAACAAGTATCAGTCCACAGCCAAACCCAGCCACCAACACCAAAAACCTTCAAAAGGACCTATCAAGAACAGCAGAAGGTTCTTTCTTGTTAAACTGTAGGGACACTCACAATCAAAAAGGACAGCAACAGTTTCTATACCATTACCTGAGCCCTTCAAGTCACCCTGCCCACTTATGACAAATATCAAAGGAGATATCCTACCCCTAAGGAAGTCAAGGAGTAAAATGAAGGCTTTGTTAAAAAGAGACACTGCAATTGTGAGAAGGCCTTTACCTGCTACTAGTGTGAACATCAAAGCATTCACCTTAGTGAGGATGTCCTCAGGAGCTGAGTTAAGAGAAGAATCTTACTCTACAAGAACCATGAATTTGTTGGGCCTGCCAGAAGTGCAAAAAGATCAACCATAAAGAAAAATGTAAGGCCAAAAACAAGACCACCATTTGGGACCTACCTCTAGAAGTTCTTGCTATTATTTGATAGTACTGCTACCCACACCAAGGAGAACAAAGAATCAATCTCGCCTTCACATTTATGGAAACTCTAGACTCCATTGGAAGGACAGGATTCAATTATACAAGAAACCCGAAAACAGGAACACATTGGCCTTTCTTTAAGCCAGAACGAATGGAGTTCCCACCCACAATTGCAGCCACAGGAGCACCATTCCTCAAGACTCAGCCAGTTGTCCAGGTCAAGTTGCTTTCACCATGGGCACAGCCTCCACTTGTGCAAACAGAAGAATCAGTTGGGTATGATCTCTGCTTCCCCTACCAGATAACAATCTGACCCAGAACCACCAAGACCTTCGATCTTCAAATAGCACTTGCCATACTACCAGGACTCTATAGCCAACTAGCATCAAGATCATCATTGGTAGCCAAATGAATCACTGTCGAAGGAGGAGTTATTGACCAGGACTATTGAAGTCCCCTGAAGGTCATTATTCGCAACAATGAAAGGAATCACTGATACTTCAATCCTTCAATGGCCATCTGTCAAATCCTTTTCATCAAGACTTCACAGCCTACCATTCAAGAGGTACAGCAGCTGGACAGCACCAAGAGAGGAAGAGGAGGCTTCAGAAGTACCAACAGAAATCACCAGAATCCATCCATCGAAGTCCACATGGCAAAAGTGGCCCAGTTCAGACAAATGAGGCCTCACATCTGCTGACCCATCTGAGCAAGAGAAGAAGTCATCCTGAAACCCTATCAGCAAGGAACCCTTGATGTGCACCTCCCAGAGGAAGCTGACAACTTGATATTTGAGCTATCAATGAAACTTTGAGAGAAGTACCATCTGCTCTTAGCTGAGGAATGAATTCATGACCAAATGTTGCCAATCTATATCCCTATCAGAAACATGGGCTTCAAGGCAATCACCATCCCCAAGAGAACAATACTGGGATATTTTGAACCACTGATTGACACCTATGAAGAGGAAGTTTTTGAGTTTTTGGAAAATGGCAAGCCCTCTCTGGTGAGACTGATGGTACCAGGGAGAAAGAGGCAAGCTCAGCAATCGAAGCCATTAACATCAAGGCAACTCTAACCAAGGATCAGCAACAATGAATACAGGAGTTGATAGAAGAATACAAAGATATATTTACCACCACATATAATAACTTCCCACCATACCAATATGGAGAGCACCCTATACATACTAGAGATGCGAAACCAATCCAATAATACACCTACTGAACACCACACTACCTGATCGAATTTGAACAACAATACATAGATAAAATGCTACAAAATGGAGTTATCAGACCCTCATCAAGCCCCTGGGTTTTACCAGCAATCATTGTACCAAAGAAAGGAGGATGGAGATTAGTCATGAACTTCAGAAAACTCAACAAGGTCACTACAGAAGATGCCTACCTGCTGCCAAGAATCAATGACCTCCTCAATACTCTTAGAAAGGCCAAATACATGACCACCACTGACCAGTTCCAAGGATTTCAAGTAATCCCCATTACCAAGAAAGACATCTGCAAGACAGCCTTTATCACTAAATGAGGACAGTATGAATATCTTCAAATGTCATTTGGACTCTGCAATACACTTGCCTCATTCCAATGAATGATGAATTATGTCTACTGGGACCTCATCAAAAGAAATGTACTAGTATACATAGATGATGTAATCATCTACTCTGAGACATTTGAACAATACCTGCAAGACTTCCATGAAGTATTTGACACTATCCAAAGCTCAGGACTCAGACTCAATGCCAAGAAGTGCTTTTTTGGAAAACACCAAGTCGAATATCTAGGATATATTATCTCAGCTCAAAGCACACATGCTGATCCCCACAAGGTGGAGAAAGTTAAGAACTATCCAATCCCCACCTCGGCAAAGGAGACCCTATCTTTCCTCATGTTAGCATCCTACTACTGATGATTTATCCCAAGATTCTCAGACAAGATAGCACTCCTCCAAGATATCTCCAAGAAGGACCAACTATTCTACTAGAAGGAAGACCAGCAAAAGTCTTTTGATCTACTCAAGAAGGCCCTCACTGAAGCCCCAGTTCTGGTATAACCAGACTTCAACAAACTCTTCATCCTGGTAACCAATGTCTCAGCCCTAGGACTTGGATCAATTCTATTACAGCAAGATGACCACAAGAGAGAGTATGTTATCGAATATACTAGCAAGGCCACAAATGAATCTCAAGCAAACTACAGAGCCACCAAGTTGGAATGCCTAGTAGTAGTATGGGCAGTAGACCATTTCTGCTACTATCTCTTAGGAAAGAGATTTGCCCTCATCACAGACCATCAAGCTCTGCAATAGTTGTTCAAGAAGCCAGAACTCTCAGGCATATTTGCAAGATGTATCATATCCTTACAGGAGTATCAGTTCACCATTGTCTATAAGAAAGGTGTTAAGAAATCAAATGTCAATACTCTGTCAAGAATCCCCTGAACTCAACAAGAAGGAAAGGAGCCCCCATGAGAGAAGGCTGCTTCCCGCTTGCCCAAATGAACCAAGAATTATGCCTCATCCTCACCTGGAGCCTGCACCTTAGGAGCTTCAAGAAAGGAATTCACTCTGCCTACAAGCTGTTCATTTAAAGGAACCTCAAGAAATTCCAAGAAGGCAATGGCAAACTTTGGAGAGTAGAAGGAAATCAATATACCTGAGTTCTAAGAAAAGATAAAGTACCAAAAATTCTGACAACAAACCATGACCAGAATGCACATCGAGGAATTGGAGCCACTATTGCAAGAATCAAGAAGTGATACTGGTGGCCCAAGATGAGGAAACAAATTTCAACTCACATTCAACAATGTGATACCTGCCAAAGATACCGACAGAAACCTACTGACTGAGCACCATTAATGCCAATCACAGCACCAGCCGGAGCCTTTCAAAGACTGGAGATAGATATCATCAAACCCCTACCAGTAACTAGCTGAGGAAGATGCTACATTCTCACCATCAAGGACCACCTGACGAAACGGCCAGAAGTCTTTTCCATTGAGACTGCTGATGCAAAGACAATTATTGGAATCCTTTATGATGAAATCTTCAGCCACCATGGTGTTTCCAAGGAAATTATCACAGACCAAGTCCACGAATTTGTCAACAAAGCTATAAAGACCTTTGCAAGCAGCTTTAAGATCAAGCTACAACCAACAACAGCTTATCATCCTCAGGCGAACAGACTTATAGAACGAATGAACCAGATCATCAAGAGAGGCCTCAGTAGAACCAGAGATCAACTAAACTGGGATATCTATCTACTAGCAATCTTATTCAGTATCCACACATCCAAGGCAGCCACCAACCAGCAGACTCCTTTTTATTTGGTGTATGGCTGAGAAGCACAAGATCTTGCTGAACCAGTCTAGTCAGATTTGATAAGATGAGTCACAGAAGAGGTCACCCAGTTACACAAAGTATGCCAGCAAGCACAAGGATTTATCACCAAAGCACATGAATAACAAAAGAAGTACTATGACCACAAAGCTGACCTCAGACCCCTCCTCATTGGGCAGCAAGTTTTGGTATACCATACTATCATAGAAGAAAACTGGAGTGCCAAGCTTGAGCTGAAATGGGAAGGACCTTATCTTATTCATCAAGTATTCATGAACTACACCTACCAACTCAAAATCTTGGATGGAGTTATACTCAAGACCAAGATACACCACAACTGCATAAGACTTTACTACCCAAGGGAAGCAAAATGTATTTGAACAACCTCCCTCACTTCATCTGTATCACCTCCAATAAAGAATGACAGATGCCTCAGCTGAACCCAAAAAGCTGATTTATATCAGTTCACTTCTCAAGTCCATCAGTGTAACAGATGTTGCTACTAGAAATTATCTCGGATTATAGGAAAAACAATTTTCAAGAGGTTTGAACCCCCAGCTGCAACATTGAGAGCCCTTGCCCTAGACAAGGATGGCCAGTCCTCATAAATGCACCAGTACTCTGTTCGTCCCTGGAGTTAAGACCACTCAACTCTGTATAACACTCCTCACTGAGGACAGCTCTAATTTTGCAAGGAACAGATGTGATGTGCATGATGGAGGGGTACTGGGGAGCTGGGGAGGGAGACACATCTCTCTGGCAGGCAGAGTGAATATTCTGAATGTCTACTGAATGCCAAAGCTGTGGTATTTGGCGTACCATCTGGACTTTCCAGCCTGGGTGGTCAAGAGGCTGCAGAAACTGGCGAGAGAGTGGATTTGGGCCGGCCGCTGGAGTCAGATTAAGTGGGAAGTTCTGGCGACACCAGTGGAAAGGGGAGGCCTGGGGCTGGTGGACTTTCCGAAGTGGCTACACTGCCTAAGGGCCTGGTGGTTGAAGAGAGCGGCGGTGCTGAAGGGGGGTGGTTGGGTCCCCTTGATGCAGAAGGTGTGGGAGGCAAGGTTTGCCCCCAGGGGGTCTTCTGGGGACCTTACAACATTGGTAGAGGGGGGAGGAGGTAGAAGACTCTGGTATAGGGGGTTCTGGTGGGGGGTGGCAGAGGGAGCCCATAGGATTGGGGTGAGGTGGGAGGGCCATGTTGCGGCAGAGCAGCAGGGGGGAGGAGGATGGCAGTGGCATAGACTGCTACTGAGGGGAGTGCCGGCAATAGACTTTGACCTATGGAATAGAGTGGAGAGTCAGGGGGGTATAGGACAGGACCTTTGGCTGGAGGGGTGGCAGTGAGTGAGGATTGGAGAAGAGTGGGATTGGAGCAGACTATGGACCTAGGGTAAAGAGACAAAGAAGTGGTTACCACCCAAGTTCTGGGTGGTGTGGTGGAGGGTGCTAAGGCGGAATGTGATGTTGAACTTCAGGTCAGAACATCTTATCCCAGGGGGGGACTTTGAGTGTGAGGAATGTCGAGGAGTAGGGCAGGAGGGGGGGGTGGTGCAGACCCCAGAACACTGACTTGGAGAGTGCAAGGTGCTGGATATGTTTTGGGTGGCAGTTGGGAGTAGGTTAGGTGGGTGTAGCAGGAGTCGAGGGAATGGTTGTTGGGAGGTATTAAAGGAATGAATGATGGGGGGGATTGGCAATGAGTGGCTCACACTGGGATGGGCTTTGGCGATATGGGTAGGACTTGCAGGTCATTAGCAGGTGGTATTTGAGGAGGGCAGGCAGATGTCAAAGGAGGAAAAGATGATGAGATGGGAGAGTTTGCTAGTTGATCTGGTGTCAGGATGGCAGAAAGAGTGAGGCTCACAAGGGGGGCACTGGTGGAGATTAGTGGAGACAATATGTGACAGAAGTGAAGGGAGGATACGAGTTGAGGGTGGGGAGGTGGTTTTTGTGAGGGTAGGGGTAAGAGGACAGGAGTGGGTGGGGGTGGGTTAGGATAGGG